>VXAV01006384.1:221517-244248 GCA_013399715.1 Alectura lathami | reverse complement strand
TAAGTGTGGAGGGCAAAAAAAAAAAAACACATCAGGAACTAACTGCTTGTGTTCTGCAACAACTCTGCAGGAGTAGGCTCGGGCAGGAGATGATCTCTTTGGACCCTCTAAATGAGAAGTTTAGCCTGGAAGAGGCTGGGAAAAGTCCTGTTTTCTCATGTAGTCTCCACACTGGGAAGGAACACGCTGCCTTATCTGCATTTTTTTTTCTTTTTTTTTAAGCTTACCTTCACTGTAATTCTTAGAAAAAACATGGTGCAGAAACAGGCAAGGACTGGCTGTGGTTCCTGCAAGGCTGATGAATACTGCTGTGGGCTCANACTGGAGGCACCCAGCACATTTCTGCTGTATTGGTTTTAACCTGCCATAGCTAGCTTCTGCTTTCTTTGGAGGATTTTTGTTTGTTTGTTTTAAGTTTCTTTTCATCCCTCCATGCTTCAAAGAGGTGGAAGGTCTCCAGCCTGGGGTATGCAAACCACCGGAGAATAAATTAAAAGTACCTGCCTATTCAAAAGTTTGAGAACTGCTGTTATAAAGCCTTTTCTAGAATAAACTCTTGGAACGTCCCTCTTTTATTTTCCTACAACAAGAAACAAATTGACCACAGCAGTCAAGGAGCTGATTCCCCCACTGGAACTCCTCTTCATGCACAGTTTCCAGGTACTTCATGCTCTTGGTTGTGGGTCCTTGCCGTATTCACCCCCACAGCCTCACTGTGCTCTCCAAATCCCTAACTTTCAGTTAATCAAACCTCACAGGAACACTTAATAAATGAAGATAAAATGCAGCTGAGGTTTATCATCAAATCTAGTGCTCTTTTTGGGATTACACTACTCTGCAAATGTATTTTCCTCCTGTCAGTCCCTATAAATCATGATATGCCATGAGAACACTTCTAACTGCAGAGTACACATGGGGAAGGACCAAAATATTTCCCAAGTGCCAGCCAGTGTCTATAAAGAGGAATCCTGCTCAGTTCTGCTTATTGAATATAGACAAATTACACAAAACAAGTACTCATACAGGGAGGAAATTAATACCAACATTTCTTTTAATATATCAAGAAGCACACACAGAAGATAAGTCAGTGAAGCAGTTAAATCCAAACAAATGGGAAATGGAAGGAAGTTGTTTTTTTGTTGTTGTTGTTTGTTTGTCTGTTTGTTTGTTTACATAGGAGGTTAGAGGATGCCTCCGCACTTCCAGTGAATAACAGAAGACTCCCTGTCAGGCAAAACTAAGCCTGGCTACCTTCCTAAGTATTATGTACTACTCAAATCCAGTTATCAGAATCTATGAAGAGTAGACAGATGAAATACCACAGCCCACNCTCCAGTTCAAAATGAGCCCAAACTTTTGGGCAGTTTGGGTCAGTTTTTTTTATTATTATTATTATTTTATTTTTTCCCCCTAGGGAAAAAAAAATGTATTGCTCTGTTGTAATGGAGCATTAAAGAGGTTTCCAAAATGGTAGAAGACCTGTTCTGACATGTAATTTGGGTCAAAAATACAATCTATACTAAAGAGACTCTAAGCACTGTACTTTGGCTTGCTGCCTTCAAACAAGCAGAAAGCCAGGGACCACACCAGGAGGGATGGAAATGCCAAGGAAGGGACTCCCAGAGACTGGGTCCAGAGGGTAGTGCCGACTCCTTGGCTTCTGGTCCAAAACAGTGAAGGACTGGAAGAACAGTGAAACCCAAAGACAGAAAGCTGTTGTAGCCTACATGGATGTAGTAAGCATAGATATGATATAGGACATTTGATGATCAAAACTAAGAGGTCTCCTCACATCCTTAATCCAGGGCTTTCCAAGTGGGATCCAGATCCCTCTCCTGTGCAGATGCTTGTAAAAATGCAACTCAGATCTACCTGAGACATGGATGTAACAGAGTCTGTGCATGGCCCAGGTCTCTAAAGCTTATATGACTTCCCTGTATGTAAATTGATGCAAAGCATAACTCTATATTCATTGACATACTCTTTCTACAAAATCCTCCAGGAATTTTCCTGCTAACACATTTACCTGTGTCAGCTACACTAGCAGCTTATACAGCATTAAAATGAAGCAAATCAAATCATGTTCAGAGAAAGTGGTATAGGTGTTCCCAGCTTGAATAGTTACTTAACACTCAGTTACAAGGAAATAAAAAATAACAGTGAAAAACTGCCAGAAATACTGACATTAATCTTCCATTTTGAGAGCAATTCAAAGTATTTCCAAATATGGTTGGTCCCATTAAGAAAACAGCTCTCAGGTAAGAGTGCAAACTGTGTCATCATAAGAAAGAAAAGCAGAAACACATGCCTCCAATGAAAGAAGGAATTTAAAACCAAGTCAGCAATTCAGGATCCCCACGGTAAACCAGACCCAAGAGGAGAAAACCTTTATGTGCCATCTCCATCTTTTCAGGGTGAAGTTTGGTGGCGAACTGCGTGCCTGGTCTTTTCAGTTTCTATAAGGAAGACCAAGCAAATGCCAGCAGCAAGACCTAGGATGAGAAAACCCCATTTGGTAAGATGGAGACCACATTCCTATTACAGCAGCAGGTTTTGGTTTCCCTTGTCCCAGCTCTACAAGGAGGGAAGAGAAGGCATGGCTGGTCGCTGGCAGATTCCCCTCTCCGCAGGGTGAAGTCAGGACTCAGCCATGGCAGGCTAAATCAGCAGTAACACCATAGAAACCCACTGTTCTTACACATGAACCCCCTGTTCTCACCCATGAACCCACTGTTCCCACCCATTATCCAAAGACAATGGAGAGCTACCCCAATGGGAAGGCCATGCTCCTGCGTTGGCTGAGCTGCACTGGAGTTACACGGACTTGGAGAGGGAGTAAACTACCTTTGGAAGAATAAATTCACATATGTTTAGGAAACACATCGGTTCTTGCTTCCATTGTAAAGCACATCTGCTGTGCATAAAGCCCTGCGTGCTTGCTGCGTGACCACACAAGGTAAAACCCCACAACCCTCAGCTTAGCGCTTCTTTCCACTTTTCCTTTGGGCTGAAATTCTCAAGGGAGCCTCAAAGAGTCATGTAACCAAGTTCAACGGCTCTGAATTTTCCTATTGACCAGAATAGCATTAGATCATGTTACTCATGTCTATTTGTTAAGGACGAGCACTCATTTACCCATGCTGATGCCGCATGGCCTGGATGCGGGCTTTGTGCACCATATAAGGGAAGGACAATGCCTTTCAAGACCTAAGTGCTGCAGGGCACACAGCAGCTCTACCCAAAGGAAACGTTCTCAAGAAACACAGAAAGAAATGTTTCAAAGGTCACCAAAGTTTTCAGCTTCTCTCCCAGCGCTCACATGTAGGAAAGTTAAAAGCAGGCAGCCACCACACTTACAGTAAGATTTTATCTTCAGAAAGGGAAAAAGTAGCATTTCTATATAAATGCAGATAAAAACCTATGATTTTGTGGATCGTGTCATATTCATATATTCGTTGTGACTCACATTTAAAAACTAACCAAAAAAAGCCCTTTCCCCTTTGTTTGTGGTTAGAAATCCCGCATAATCCCTTTTAAGAGAAAAGTTGTGAACAGCTGCTGTTTTCTGTTCTAATTACCAAGTTTACAGTAGACATGGGAGTAACCAGATTGCATTGCTCCAGAGAGCATCTTGGCAAAGCATATGATGCCAAATACGGCTGCTGCACGTGGACTCCTCTGCTTTTGGTGGATAGAAGGAAAAAAAAGTCTGAAGCAACTGAAAAATAAGCACAGGTTGGTGTATTTTTCAAACAAGTGTGTCAGCAGGAGTCAATCCCTGTACTCAGTGTCCAGTCTGCCATGGCCTGAATCAGTTCCAGTTGTCTGCTGAGAGGGGCTGCTCAGCTGAGGCTGTGCAGACACAAATGTGCAAGTCCAAAAGGGTCCCAGTTTAATCCCTGGTGCGTCAGTCAAGACAGCAGATATCACAAAGGTATGAAGATATTTGAAGCAGGCTGTTATTCCATTTGGTGGAACCCAAATGGAGTATATATAGAAATTTTAGACTAATCTCAAGAGGAGTCAGTGCTGGTGTGCATAAACATACCTAGCAACTGCTATGCATTTGTCAGTTATTTGTTATTCAGTATGGAGCTACAAAACCCACTAGATTATTTGCGAATTCTTCTTCCCAATACTCCTTCTCAAAGTTTTTGAATAATTTTTTAAGAAATCAGTTCTGTTAAGATATTTTAAATGCCTTCAAAAAAGATGGATTTGTCTCTAAGAAAGCTTAAATTCTTCTATGTCTATTTGTCTGGGAAAAAAAAAAAAAAAAAGTAATAAGGAAGTAAAGGAGGCAATAACATCTCTGCTTAATGTAACGCTCCATAATTTTAATTTGATAAAGTATCTGGCAAAGTAAGAGCTAGCTGCCACATATCCTTAGGGAAATGATTTCGTAGTCCACTTACAAACCGTCAGTAGTAAAACTAACCCACAGATTTGTGCACTTATAGAGGTTGAAGAGCTGGGCAATATATCTGATAACCAGAGACACAGACACATGGATGCAAAGAAGGAAAATATTAGGCTTTACTTTGACTTGATTGATAGGTTTAAAGCCCTATAGTTGCAGAAGCATGACCTCACAGCATGGCCACTCTTACTTCAAATAATGTCAATCTATTATGCCAATGCCATGTGAATATAAGGCATGTTAAAAAATAGAGATTCTGATTTTCTTTTTTAAAAGAATTTTTAATTTGGAACAAATTTGTCATCATTATTTCCTTGGTCAAAGATGAAGTCCGTACCTGCAGATCGCATTTTTTACTCTCTTTTTCTGCAGACTCCTAGTGAGAACAAAGTGTTGTATGAGCAAGCATTTTAAGACTGAATCAACATGTAGTACAGATGACAACTGTAGGCTTAGTTGGCCAAATACCAATTAATTTATGCAGCTGTAAATCCAGGATGTATTCAAAACACAGAGGTTGCTGTGAAGTTCAATGTGACACAATTGAAAATGGGATGGCAAGCAAATATTTACCCATTTTCTTACGGTCAGAGCCAGCCCCTGGTGCCAAACTCTGGTTCAAGACACCTGGAATCACAACCTTAATGAGAGATAAAATGTAATTGTGATTCATCTCCTATAAATGAATACAGGAGGCAGAAGTTGCCAAGAGAGTTGTTCTAAATTCACACTGGGTTCACGTACCACAAGAACTGGCCCAGCAATAACACTATCGGTCCATTTCATATAATTGAGGCCTAAAATGCAGTAACTTGTATTCACAATGCATTTTATCACGCTGCTAAGAGTAAACAACTGCTTTGAACGAGGAGCGCTCACAAAAACTGTCATTTCTGATAAGATTCCTGCTTCCACCTTCATTAACTGGCATTTTTGGAATGCTTGTTTTTTTCTCCCTGTACATTCTGATCCACTCAGAAATGCATAGTTGATAATTTCCTGAGCAAGAGAGATGTGAGCTCAGATGCAGCTGAACTTGAGGATGCTTCCAGCTGGCCGGATGAATCCCACCTTGCATTTACTTGTTTTACTTTATGCAGCACTTTTAAAATTACACCCTAATTCACCACTCTGCAGTGCTATGTGAATTAATGCCATGGATTTTAACTGCAGAAAAGAGAGACAGAGGAATATCCATTGAGGTGCTTGGATTGTGATGTAAATAACTTATCCGTCATTAAAACATGGCCATCTTGTGGTTAAGCTAACTGGCTCCCAACAGGGCATCTCAATAGCTTAATATTTAGCATTGAATTCTGCTAGTTAATATTTCAAGATTAAATTAGAAAAGACAGGAAAAATGCAATTTGTTGGTAGCATTTGGACAATGACTTCTTCACTTTGCAAATACCATGAGAACTTTAAATAGCCTTTTATATTTTTTCCAGTGAAGAAATGACTTTCATGGAAAAAAAAAACGAAACACTTAGTTTTGGATAAAATATTCCAGATGACCTATGAAAAAAAAAAAAAAAAGGAAATATTTTACCCAATGAAGCCACTTAAGACCACATTTTCAGCAGCTTCTTGGCACCAGCGCTTTGTGGAAGATCTGGACTGTAAGAATCTGTAATAATGCTTTCCCAGCTATTACTGCACCACCGAACAACCTGCATCCTCTAAACACTACCCCACGTCTACCATGGCTTGGGTTGGTCTTGTAGATGTGTGCCCTCCCACGTAGACTGGCCCACCTGAGAGCTCCATAATCCCCAGATGCAGGCTTATGCTTGCAAGGTAACTCTTAGCTTTGAACAAGTGGGAGTGACAAAGGCAGACCTTATGCATCCAGATGCTACGCTGAGTCATTTATCAAAATGTTAGATCTTATTAAAGAGTCTTTATGCCTCTTAACAATTTGTTCCTTTTAGGTAACGGACAACAGCACATATAATCAGGTACTTGTATCGCTGAAATACAATTGTAACCATCTTCCTGAGTAAAAACCACGTGAAGACAGGGCACATCTCATTCTTTAGCTAGGAGCTCTGAAAGGAACCCAGCTTTGTGATTATAGCTATGCATGGGATGGGGCCCACATAAAACAGACTTTTGGCACAGAAACAGTCACCAGCTAAGGCTAAAACACCCCTTCTGCTAATTTGGAAGCAACTTAGAACAACGATTCCAGAAAGCAGCTGTTTCTTCTAAAACGCACCAAATCATTTCTCACGCCGGAGTCTGAGCTCTGCTGTACATTCATGCCCCCCAGACCTGCCCCCATCTCTTGGGTTCTGTCTTTTGAGATGAGTCAGGGTATGGACTGACCTTGAAGAAGTTATGCAAGGGACATTTGGTAAATCACTGCTCCCCAGAATGGAGGAGAGACACATCCTCACCCAGCAACTAGGCCGCAATGACTTCTCACACTGTAACCTACTTCAGGGAACAAAACTCTCTGCTAGCACTCTGCAGGAGGGCAGGTTGAAATACAGAAACCTCACACACCATCACCAAAGCTATTTAGGAGCATGCTGTGTGTAAATTAAACTGTGTAAGGCTAGGGAAGATATCAGGGATTTTGCTTGTGTTTACTATTTCAGAAGGGATTTCTCCCTTTCTCATTTAATATATTTTCGGATTTTTTCTTTTAGGATGCCTTGATCTGCTTCCCTACATCTGCTTATATCTAATCTATCATGAAATATGATCTGGGCAGTCCTGGCTGCAAAGTCTTCCCCTGCAAAGTTTCCAGCACCTCAGCAATCAAAAATGGTGTCAGCTTTGTTTCAGATTCCACTATTTTTTTTTCCACTGGTGTGAATTCTTGGCAGCAAAATAAGCTGCTTAGCAAGAAGTCAACCAGTAGTGTGAAGGCAGAGCTGTCTTATGCCATACCTATATATACAAGGTCAGATTCACTTTTGCCTGACACCTGAGAAGGGCAATTCATGCTGTTTGCATTTCCTAGATTTGGGAGATGATCTCATGGTCTAAAGCTGATGTAAGCCTCAAGGCAAGCCCAAATGGACCCTACCCTGCAGTGCTGTAGATTTTGGCTCTTTTCCATGCCTAACTTGCCTCTCAAGGGGCCATGCCTGCAGTGGTGCCCAGCAGTAAGTGTGACTCCATGCGCAGTGATGAAGTCCACCTATGTGTGATGCCAACAAATATATTCTTGGAGAACCCCTGCTCTTTGACAATTGACATCACCATCATTAATCACAGAATCATAGAATGGTTTGGAAGGGACCTTAAGACCCACCCAGTTCCAGCCCCCTGCCATGGGCTGGTTGCCACCCACTGGACCAGGCTGCCCAGGACCCATCCAACCTGGCCTTCAGCACCTCCAGGGATGGGGCATCCACAGCTTCTCTGGGCAGCCTGTGCCAGCGCCTCACCACCATCAAGCCTAAATCTCCCTTCCACCTCTACCTGGGCACCCTGATCCATCCTCAGGGTCCTGCTGGGGATGCAGCTTTTGGGATGCCCTGGGATTTGCGTTGGCAAGGCTTAGAGCTTGGGGAGGGCAGAGCCAGCCTTCTGTCACCCCAGCACAACTGAAACAGTGTGAGGAAGCCAGGTTTTAACAAGTAAATCTACATAAAAGCCTTCTCTGAAAGTGATTACTTAATATAACAACCAGCTGTCTCTTCAGTTCCTGCTGATGCAGCATATCTTTTCACCATTATTCACAGGGTGGGGGAAAAAAAAAAAAAAAAAAGGAAAAAAAGGAGGTAGGGAAATAATAGCAAGCCTGTTTTGTCTATAGGATAAGTAAATCAGAGAAGTGTTATCTGACAGACATAGGTACCAAGTGCCTTTTTTTTTTTTTTTCCTATTTTTTTTCCTTTCTTAACCATCCCAGCTCCTGGCTGTAGGTGCAGGTGTATAAGGAGAGACGCAGACACCCAGGCATGAATCACTGCCTGAACACCCAGCGCGTCTTCCAAGGAAACAGGAATGGAATGCATGGGCAGAAGTACAGCTGGCCTGCTAGAAGTGGCTTGATCACGCTGTTTAATAGGAAAAATTGCTTCAGTCCACAATGATGCATGGCTCAGATTTGTAATGCTACAGGAGAGCATTTGTGGGCACCAGTAGAGTCTTTGGACTGGGAACTGCAGTATGGGACCATTCAGGCCTGCAAGTGCTTTGTTTTTTGACTGTGAAACATCCATGGATTGAACAGGAGGCTCTGTCCCCCAGAGTCACTAAGGAGCATTCACCCAACTTAATTATATGCCCAAGTTTGTGTTAAGGTACATTAAACATCTCCATGATCAGTTATATTCAGAATTAATGTAGCCTTTTAGCCTTAAAATGCACAAAAGAGTTTAATAAGAGGTAATTAAGAGGTTTCAAAACTAAATGTGGATTCAGCTCCTTGGTGGCTATGGGGTTAGGCTGAGGGGTATAAGTCCTTGCAGAGGAAGGAACTGGGGACAGAGAGGTTTTAAGGAAAGTTTGTCAATGGGCTACCAAAAAGGAGCAAAACAATTTAACTTCTGAAATTATCTTTTTAATCTTCAAGTAAATCTCAAAGGGGTGATTTTTTCCATGTTTCTCATCAAGGGTGTCCCCTGAGATGGAGCAAGGAGCTGAGCCCATTTGACCGTCAGCTGATTTACAGGACACCAAGCACACCCCTGCTTTCACCCATTTGATCAACAGTTTTCATTGCTGATTTTTTGGCTTTTGGAGATGGTCACAGCCCCAGCCTCCCTGCCTCTCTCGGTGCTTCTTATCAGAGGAGGGGCTCCTGGCTGTAGGTGCAGATATATAAACAAAGATGCAAACATTCAGGTATGAATCACTGTACAGTGTCTTCCAAGGAAATGGGAATGGAAAACATGGGCAGAAGTACAGCTGGCCTGCTAGAAACAGTTTGATCACACTGAGTTTAATAGAAAAAATGGCTTTAGTTTGCTATTAGGCATGGCTCAGATTTGTAATAGGGAATTTAATGGTGCCCCTCAGAGGATCCAGGAGAATAAAGAATAAAGAGCAGGGAATGGGAGTGGGAGATATCTAAATAGTTCATAAAAGGTTTTTAAAAATCCCTGTTCAGCAAAAACTAGCTAAAGCAGAGTCTGATTTGCTAGCTAAAGAACATTTATTTAACCAGACTCTAATTTGTACATGTGGCTGCTATGAAGTAATCAATACAACTGTGTGCATCAGTTCCTCCCCTTGCCTTCCCCTGACTCAGCCCTGAACCTCGCTGATTGTGCAGGTATTGCCCAGCTAGAAGGTTTCTTTGTGATCAACAGTGGTGTAGCCAAGAAAAACAATATAAGAAATAACTTAAAGAAAATAAAAAATCTGACATATTTCTCTCTGACTCTTACCAAATTGTTTTTTTTTTTCCACTTAACTAGAGCCTCAGACTGGTGCCTCACTGCAGCCCAGCTCTTCACACCACCTACTGCCTTCAGGAGCCCGTCTAACAGCCGATTCATCTTTCAGCATGTTCACACCTGCACAACTACCATACGGGGAAGAAATTGCCTCTATTCTACAGCAAACAATGGAAGAGATTGCATTTACCTTTCTGCTTAAAAAACAGAAATGTGTTGCTTTTTGAGTGGGTTATGAAACTCCCCACATTTCAGGTCAAGAAAAGTTTGTGTAACCCAGAGTGCTCGTTCCCCACAGAGAGGCTGTTCACAAAGCTGTGATAGTTGTACCATAGAGATCCGTTTTTTTTTTCCCCTCAAACAGATTCTAAAAAATAGCACATTTTCTTCTACAAAAAAAAAAAAGAGATTAGTCTTGAGCAGTTCAGCTTCTCACCTGGTTTTGAGTTGAGATGCAACTTTTAGCACTATGTCCAGCTACGTGCAACCAACATACAACAAAAAACAGCAATCCCTGTGCACCAGTGCATGACATGGGCACTGACAGAAGACATGAGGAAAACTCCCTTCCTGATGCAGAACTGAAACAGAGGTGCCCAGTGGGATTTTCCCCCTGCTGTGAAGCATTCCTTTAGGCCTGAGTTCAGCAAGGTGAGCTCAAGCTACCACTGATTTCATAGGGATGAATTATCATCTAAAATTAGGCACGTGCTTAAATGCTTTGCTGAGAAGAGGCCGAAAGAATTTGTCAGGCTGGGGCTCCCAGATTAGCTGCAGACATCGCCTGTGCCAGCACCGCATTCAGCAGCAAGCTCCTTCCCACTGCGTCCCCACCCAGCCGAGTCTCTGGGGAATGTTGCCATGGATTTCCACGGGAAACAAGAGAGTCCATATTGGAAGAACCCTGTTAAGGTTGCTAGGCGTAAATATTGACTTAACGGCTCTTCCGTCTTTTTTCTTTTTTAAGAACAGATTTGTTGGCCATGGCTGGAAAAATAAAATATTGGAGTGTGCATGATTCACTCTGGCACTCACACAAACATGCAGATCAGTTGGCTGGCAGCTCGCTCCTCTGTTAGCAGAACATCGCTTCTAAAATGTGTCATTTTGTCTTGGCAGCAACAGCGACCAAGCCCACAGACAGAGAACATCCAAAAGATAAAATCTCCTACCTTCCATGAACTTCACATGAGCACCACCAGCCTTCCCCAACACAGAATATTTGGTTAACACTTCCAATGGGTTTTTAGTTGAGGCACAGAGAAGGGCTGGCAGGACACTGCAATGGTTTTGCACTAGATGTGCAGATCAGAAACTTCCCCTCTTGGACCCACTCTCTTGCATTTGCTGATGTGAGAAAGGACAGCCAAAGGTCCTACAAGTAAAACTTTTTGTTCAAAGGCTTTTGGCCGTTTCACAGACAATAAATATTTAAGACAGAAGACACTTCTTGTCATGCTGGAAGTCAGCAGCAGAAATAAGAGGGGATCCGGTGGATTTGGTCATTAGATTCATGCATTCACCAGCAGATTCTGCTGATTCACCATGGACAGACCTTCAATGTTGAATTTAAAAGAAGTTATTTAAAATACAGCTTCAGATAACATCATCCAAACCCTCCCCCACCTTGATTCTGCCTGATCTGGGTGATGTGGCAGGACTGACGCTGGGAAAAACCTCCTCCAGAGGATACAAAGGGTACAAAGCACACATGACATTGTATGTATCCTACCAGAGTTTAAGCACTCCCCAACGACATAATGCAAAAACAGAAAGAGTGAACGGAATCAATGCGAGTGCATATCCATATTTGTTTTGCATCCATCCTCTGTGGCTCTGTGCAACCCTCACAGGGAACAGGGACAAATCCCTGTGCCAGGCATCTGCATGCATCCTCTGCAGAAGTGCATGGCATGTCATGGCTGTGCCACCTTGGGGCTCTGGCATCCTAACCCACTACTCAGCAGTATGTAGCCATACCCGCTCCGTGTTAAGCTACCAGAAACAAAAGCAGGACACTTAGATAGCTTTGGAGCTTAGCAACAGCTCAGGACCCGCTGCATCGCTCTCAGATCTATTTCTACTGACAGCTTTTGAAGCAGACAATTCATTGAATAGAGAAACAGGTTGATGTCCCCTCTCCTCAACAGTAGGCAGATCCAGTTTGTTATTTTCTAAGCGTTTCCTTGGTGGCGCATTCAAATTCAGTGCTGCGCCTGCAAGCAAAGATGTCTATTTTCAGAATAAATACAATGACATGCAAAGTTTGCACTAGCAACAGCTTAGTAGAAGACACAAGGAGATAAAAAAGGAAAAACTCTCTCACGGTCCTAGTGTGCACAGGACGAGAGAACAAGTAGAACTAATTGTATAGAATTTGGGAATTTTCTGCCCAATCCATCCCCTGTCCTTGCAGTGGAAATAGCCCAGTCCAGGTGCTGTCTCCTCTGCTCCTACACCAACATACGAGTATCAAGGAACAGACCCATATGGATAAAGACTGTTTCAAGCTGCCAAGCATTGACTTCTATTACCTGGTCATGGAGATGGCAATGGTTTGGGCTTCATGACAGGTGCTCTGTACCTCCACGTGACAAGCCAACAAGCTGCATTTATCACTGGGTGTATGTGGTACAGAGCTGATATGGTCTGGCCATGGGAAAGCAACAGCAACAAATGCTTGTGGCTGTTTGGAGCCTCACTTAACTTGCTTTCCTCTGCTGAAAAGGATCCCCTCTGCCTTCTGAGATGGCTGTTTGCCCATGAACCTGTTCCTTTGGCTTAGGCTTCTACAAGCTGTTATACTTTGAATTCAGTGGGAAGAAAAGTTGCTTTTAGAAGAATAGAACAGGTTATATGGACCAATCCTAAAGTCACCGATCTCTTTCCATTAATTAGAAAGAAAGCTAATGGTGACAAGTTCATATACAAGTCAGGTGAAATGAATCCAACTTTCAAGGCATAAGATGAGGATGAGGTATGGATCAGGCCTCTAATGACTGCAATGAATTCATAGCAGTTGTGAACTCCTTATTTATGTCTTACTTACATCTTATAATCGTAGACATGAAAGAATTGTATACCACAGACAACTCTGATAGGGCAGAGGCTGCCCTGGGAAGTCCCTTCCAGAAGTGGCAGATGTTCCTCTCCGTGGTACAGGCCACCAGCATCACCCACAGCAATCTGTACCATGCCTAATAAGTTTTATAGCAAACAGTGTATAAACTACTTTAAGCACTTGGAAATAACAACCCTGCTCTTGCTCTCCTCAAAGCCAATGACCCAACTGCTGACATTGTTACTGGGTAAGGGCTTTGCAGTGCATCACACGTCTTATTTCTCTTCTTTGCCACTTTGCAGTCATCTCACTGGATTAATACAAAAGAAAACCAGAGCATTTCTCAAAACATTTTCAGTCTTATTTATACTCAGGTGTTCTTGTCTGCCTGTGACAGGCTGAACAACCTACCAGTCACACCTGTCAGTCACTGCTCCTGTTCCTTCAATGCAGGAGTCTAGCCGAAGTAAAGAAGCAGAAATGAAGCTCTGATACTTACTTTCTCAGGACTGCAATTTCATTCTCTATGCTGCTTTCCTTCCCCTTCAGTGCCTTCTTCGGAATGCACTTGACTGCAAATAGTTTCCCACTAGCTCTCTCTTCAGCCAAAACAACTTCAGAGAACGCACCCCTGAAGGAAGAAAAGAAAAGCCCAGGTTTTAAGCGGTGTCATTTCTTTGGAAGCTGTTAACTGAAATAAAGCAATTGAATCTAGTTCTGGTGGATTTTGATAGCTGTGCTTGTTAATCTCAGCAATGGCATTACAAGCATCTTTCACTGCCTCTGCAAACATATGCAGACATTCACACGAAATATTAAAGGCTTAACAAAGCCAACGATATTTATAAAGAACTATAATCCCACATAGGCTTGAGCAAAGACTAAAAATTTGAAAGTACCATTTCCACACACAGGAACAAGGACTGTAGCCCAGCTGCTGATTTGACGTATGATGAACAATGTACTTTTCCCCTTTCTAAGGTTTTTGGAGGTTTAATTTGCACAGCATCACAAAATCCCTGGGAGTAAAAGACCAGCTAGTGCCCAACGTGCTCTCAGTTCCTCAGTGACCACAAGAGGTCAGGGCCTCCGCTCCAGTCCTCCCAGGCGGCCCCGAGCATCTCACCCCTCCTGAACTCTGACTCAGACAGGGAGGCAGCGTCAGAATTTCTCTCTGTACACAGTTATTCCACAAAACAAACTGCCGCGTGTAATCGCTAAAGCCAAACAATCGGATTAAATCACAAGTCCAAATGGCTGCCTTAATAGCATCCTCCCTGTGGTTGCCCCAGAGAGGATTACACAAATAAAGAATACAGTAACATCATCACAGCAGCTGGCCACTAATTGCTGAGGGTGGGCAGTGCCTCTCCTTCATTAGGTTATTCCATAACAGTATTATTTCTTGCACTCTCATATCTTCCTCCAAACAACCTGACTAAGAGGCCTGGAAAACAATACAGGCAGGGCCCTATGTGCCTCTTCTCTTCTCATGCTGCTTTCCAAGTATTTGGAAACCACTCTGATGTTCCCGGTTTGTCAGGTTTAGTTCATCGTGGGTTTAGCAGTAAGGTACAGGGCAGAACAGAGCACTGGTCTGCTGAGGTCCAGCAAATCCCTGCGCTTGTTCATCAGATCCCTCTTACTGAAACACCTGCCTTGCCCAAGAGGCACCAGAGCCAAGCACTTGTCTAACCAGATCCCAACTCAAAGTCTACAAGCAGAAGGATCATATTTTATGTATACAACACATAAAAAGACCAAATTTTACTACCACAAACTTTCCCTGACTTTCATTGTCCACGCTTATCCAAAGGTTTGCAAATCAACAGAAGTGTTTCCTCTCCTGGCCAAGAACTTCAGTGACACAATTGAGCACCCATGACCTCACCATTGGTTCTCAAGTTGCAAAAGGGCTGAATGAATCATTGAGCCAATGGATAAGTGAAACAGGCAGAAGGAAGAGGATGCTGCTTTGGGAAGAGATGCCTGTTTACAAAGAAATGCTTTGGTCATTAGCAGTAATACAGAAAAAGACAGGAAGTTTAGGAATGGATTAAAAGTGACTTCTGCAAACTGACAGTTTGTCTCCATGTGGCAGTGACCCTCTGAACAAAGAACGCTTTGACTCATTTTTGGTAAGAAGGACCAAAAAAAAAAAAAAAAAAAAAAAAAAAAAGGTCCAGACCAATTTATACCACTCTAAGTACAGGAATAACTTTGTTTTCTGCTTTGTGTATAATCTGCCATGACACGTCAGAGCATCATAGAGTCCAGTTGCTAGAGCAATAAAACAGAAAGTTGAGTCACCCAATGTATTTTTAAAGACTATTCTTCGCTTTCTTATCATCAACAGCCCTAATTATTTGGTTCACCAAACAGTGCTTTCCTCATGACCCATGTGCTTGGGACAGTCAGAGTGGAACTGCAATAAAATCCTTTTACTGGGAAGCCTTAAGACCCCTCAGTGCTTATCAGCTTTGGCTGCAGGAACTCACAGGGCAGCTCCCAGCTATATTTCATGAACCCCGTAAGTCCTGTCTGCTTAAGCTTTCACCACCACTTTGCTCTAGCTGTATCTTGAACAATCTTTTTGCCTGTAGTTAAATGCTGTGAAAAGCAGTACATCCATACTGGTTGTTTACTGCTCACACAACTCTCAACGTTTACAATACTATAAAACACAGAGCTTCCATTCTGATCTGGATTTCATCGCCATTCTAAGACACCAAAATAAATGAAATCCCTTTATATCCTTCTATGCAATAAACTCAGCTTTGGGAAATGTCTCTGTTTCAGCTTTTCACCATTTTGCTGGATTTCTTTCTCCATGTACCAAGACAGCCATGGGGTTTGGAAGCAGCAACTGAATTTAAATGCAATTTTTTTCAGGAGCTCTGAGATACACTCATAAAAAACAATCCCATATCTCCTTAACAGCCTTTCTCATTAAAACATGAGATGAGCTGAACCTCTGTTAAAGCGTTCATGTGCATGCCAACCCTCGACACTGATGGTCTGCATGATCCTGCTGCGCTACACTTGATCATGCTCCATAGCTCCTGTGGTCACAGAGAAAGGTGTGTGGGGGGGATGGTGGGGGGTGGAGGGCTGGAAACAGAGAAAGAAAAATAAAAATGGAAGGAAGAAGGAAGGAAAAGAAGGGAGGGAAGAGATGCAGAGAGATCAGAAAGTTAGAGAGAAAAGAAAGGTTTAAAATAAGAAGAAAGAAATGGTAGCAGAAAGCATCAGCATGCAAAGGGCAGCTAAGTCACTCCTGGAGACTGCTGGAGTCAAACGAGAGTCAGAAATAACAGTGCATAGATGGACTAGCAGTTATCCTAATTTCAGACCCATAGCTGAATTCACCCACATTTAATGATTCATTCCAGCCCCCATTAAACCACCCTTGTCTTATGCATGAATAGATGAATATCAGAGAGAAAGTCAGAAAGACTTTCTTTGCTCGTTTTCTTATTAACAGTAATATAACCCACAGAAGCTCTCCACCTCCTCAAAAGATTCCCAGCACTACTGACCCGGCAGGCTTGCTACAGAAAATTTTCTCCTGAAAGAATTAACATGCCTTTTAAAATCAAGACATTAATGAAGGCAGCAATTTATCTCTATGAATTTAGTACATTTTTTTTTTTTTTTTTTTTTTTAATTGAGGGTTAAAAATTAATTGTGTCCAAAGTTCTGCCAGAACATTTGGGTTTAGAAAATGGTGCACTGTGAACCATCAAAGTGACAGGACTGTGACAAAAAGACATGCTTTCCATTAAGTATCATCAAGTGTTATTACATCAGCACTGAGCCAGGAGATGCACAAATCACTTGGTTATTCTTGCATTTTGAATTAAGAGTTTTAGTCTGAAATTTCATGCATGGAAAAACACTGTTTCTGGGAAAGTACCATAACATAATGATTTTTTTTTTTTTAATCCTGTGAAATTCTGAGGGAGGTGTTTGTGAAATATCTGGGGCACTTTTATTCTTCTTTCCC
Source organism: Alectura lathami (assembly GCA_013399715.1). Classification (NCBI taxonomy): domain Eukaryota; kingdom Metazoa; phylum Chordata; class Aves; order Galliformes; family Megapodiidae; genus Alectura; species Alectura lathami. The sequence continues at coordinate 227,401 of VXAV01006384.1, read as the reverse complement.
AGTAAAATATGGTCCAAAATTTATTTTCACACTCTGACACAGATTTAAAAAAAAAAAAAAAAAAAAGTGGGGAGAAGAGGTTAATTAATTTAAAGTTATAATTTCAAAAGATATCTGCAATGGCTGGAGTGTCCAGTTCCCAACAGTTGGGAAATAGCTAATGGCAACTTTTCCAGCGTGCCTGGGGACCCAGCCTTTGCCCCTCCGAACTGAGGGCTTCAAAATCTCACAGGAGCTCTGCTGGTCCTGCTTGGAGATAACAGTAAATGAATGAGGAAACATCATGGCTTTGAGGAAGTGGGACAGCAGTGGAAATGGGTAAGGATAAACTTCTGCAAAAATTAAACCACCTAGTTAGCTGCCAAAATAGGTGTGTGCCAGCTGAACCTATTTCTGGAAATTATGACCATGTTATCATTTACTCTAGAGGATCATCTCTTTTTGAGCTCCTAATTAAAGCATGGAATGATTTTATGATCTAGATAATTTTTATATGAATTAGGAACAATGTAAAAGAAAAAAAAAATGAGTTGTGACATTGAGATAATGGCAAATTCTGGAAGGTGGTTGAGACTACCTGATTCCTCATCCCTTTGCATACGTCTGGACTATGCAGCATCCTATGAGATGGCAATCTTCTATAAATTTAATTTTCTCAAATTGTTTCTCATTCAGTTATTTTCTTTAACCTAGCTATACAGATTAGGATTTCAAGATTATCACTGGAATATGAATGGCATTCATATCTAAAAAGATTGGATTTCCTATTAGAAAGGAAAGGCTGCAAGGCTAGGTTATCCTGCAGATCAAAGCAAAATAAAGGCCAGATAACTTTTCTTCATCTGTTTGAACTATAATTTAATATGAACATTTAATTTCTGAAATACAATGAACAATGTATACTGTGACAGCAATTCTGTTCTCATTCATTAAAAATAAATAAATAAATAAAAAGAACTGCTGTCACAAAACACTGACAAAGATATAGAGTTGACGGAGGGATAAAACTTAATTTTTCCATTTGAAGAGAGGTCTAGTTGAGCAGGTTTCCACTGCATTAGCAGGTACTCTGTCACACTAAATCAACAGACAGTCAGGAAATAGATTTCACATCTTCAGGCTGTGTATAGCTAATGTTCCTAATTATGGTACAGTTGGCCTTCTGCATGTACTTCGCCTCAGCGAAACCATGGAAAAGAATTAGTGAACTCTCATGGTTTGAAAAACACACCACGTCTAAGGGGAAGGTCACTCTGATATGAGAGACCAACTAAAGCAAAGATGCCATTTCTATAGTGTGTCATTGGTAAACACACACAGATTCTGCTCCTCAACTCCCCAGAGAAAAGCAGCCCTACAGAGAGGGACAGGTGTTTAAGCAAAAAATTTTCTCTGACACTTTAACAGCTTTTCCCATGGTCCTCAAGGAGTTTATTGTGCGATGAGCTCAGGTTCTCTATAACCAACACATACCAAGGAAATTCTGGTCCTGCAGAATATTTTCCTACTAAGCCATTTTCCTGCAAAAGTCATCTTACTTTCCTTCATTAAATTTTCTACTCAGTCATTTCTGTACATGTTCTCACTCTCCAAATTCCAGACCTTTCCCAACATAAATCTGAATTACGGCTGGAAACAAAGGAGTTTTTGCTCCAAATTCATGTCTGTGAATGTCTTACTGTCTGTGTGAAAATGAATTTACAATGAAACAATGAAGCTCAGTGATATCTGAATTTAACGGTAACAAAACCAAGGAGTAGAGGGTGTTTTTACCTAGCCAAGAACAGACTCCTGGGACTGTATTACACATTGTACAGAATTCAAATATCCCTAGACATTCCCAAGAACTTAATGTAAATTTATAGCAAAGCAAACACACATACTAGTCTGTTTGATGCCATCTATTCTTTAGGGGATAAATGCTTTTTCTAGCTATTTTCACTCATCAAGTACACTGTCCCAGCTCTGCAGCCCCTTCTATGGCAATGCTTCCTCTGCCACTGCAAGTGCAGGATGACCAGGATTAACACTGTATTAACACTGGTATTTTTAGCCTCACTACTCATCTAACTTCCACCAAACCACCCAGCCAAAAAGAAAAAGGCTCTTTTCTACCTCAGGACCAGATGAATCTCTGCTGTAACTTGGCTGGCCATCAGGGCCGTGTCTGACCCTGGTTCCCCTCTACAGGGCTGATCTTGACCCGCATCCACAGGGATGACCACAGAGGTGCCTGATGCCCAGGCTGGAGCTGCTATTACACGTTCCAGATGATGAACAGCACTTCCAACTGTGCCAAAAATGCTGTTGATATTACCAAAAACTGGGAGAAGGAAGATCTGCCCACTGTAAGCAAAGATCAGGATCGAGACCATCTAAAGAACCTGAAGGTGCACAAGTCCATGGGACCTGATGGGATCCATCCGCAGGTCCTGAGGGAAGTGGCTGATGACGTTCAGTATTTTGTCCAAGCTAGAAGATGCTTCAGGTCCATTGGGGTTCCATATTTCTGTCCAGATAAGCAGACGCTTACCCACAACCCAAAGGGAGGCAGGGAATCGGTATGCATGTGGACAGACAGCAGTCTCACATCTCAGGGCTTCAACTCTGTCACTACCTTTCTGCTCCCCATCTAATACAGCTTTTGGGGAGAGGAACTACACCAAAACAGATGGGTGTCATAGCCAGCTGACAGTATCATGCTCCAAGTAAAGCTGCTTCTTTACCCTCCTTAAAAACAACTTTGGTTTTCTCCCACCATTACAGCGCAACTCACCACAATGGAATAAGCAGCACGAAGCTGCGTGTAGTCACCAAAAGTGTTTGGATTTATTTGTATTTTACTTCTATTTTCATGGGTTCTGCTATCTGCTATTACAACAACAGCTTAGTGTTTTGACAGTTTTTGTCACCAGTCAGCTGTAAGAATTTTAATGGCAATTTGAGGCTTATCATTTCTTATTGGTTTTGCTCCTCAATACTTTATACTCTCAGAGAAAAAATAAAATTAACTAGAATTAAGATTGAAAATCCATGTCAGCTACTTAAAGGAAAGCTGCTTAGAGGAAAAAGACTTCTGTGAAGTCAGCAAACACCAATTTAAAGTTGCATATGATATAGCATGAAATTACGACAATGTAGTCAATGAAGTTTCCTTCACAACCCTGTCGCTTCCCTCAGGATTGCTTTCACCATAACGCAACCACCTCCTCAACAGTCAACAATCTTCACCCATGGAACAAAATGCTGGAAACCACCTAAACTATTCTGTAGTGAGAAATCAATTTTTTACTCCAGGATGAATTTAAAGTTCAGAGTGGGGCATGGCACACACCACCACTACTGCAAGACATGCATTGCAACACAGACAAGAGATCAGAGCACTGCTGGAACAACTTCCAGACACGTGGGTGAGAAAGCCAGCAGCACTTAGGGCATTCCAACTCCAACCAGCAAAGTGAAGGCACCAAAGCACGTGACCATGGAGATTCCTGGGCAAGAAAAGCTAGCATGTGCAGAGCAGTGCAAGGCTTTGGTGCCATCAGACTTAGGATCGAAACTGAGTAAATGACACAAAGCTAAGAAACACTTCTTTGTGGCTTGATTTCTGAAGAAGCTTTTCCCTTTCTGAGAAGAACTAATTTGTTTTAGCTGCCTGCTGTACGCTAATTCAATAGGATGCTACGCAGTCTGTTCTGAGACAGTGATGCATGGTGTTAAAAAGGGAGACTGGCTGAGCACAGATCCCCAGTCATGTTTGTTATTACAGTCCTCTTCTTTCCTGAAACATTTGCTCCTTTCTGACTAATCCTCAGTCCTACTAGAAAAAGAAGTGTTAAAGGCCTATTACTTTACATCCTCTGTGACAGTCCCAGTAAAGCTATCCAGAATCAAAAGCAAAAGATACAGCTTTCTGTGTTTTCTTTTCCTTCTATTATACATTTCACAAATGAGTTGTTAAGCAGTTTAATTTCTCCACTGATAATCACTTTCTTTCCAAAGCGAATACTTAAGCACCTTTGTTCCCCCCTTTATCTTATACAAGAAAAAGAGTTCATTATCTCCCAGTGTTTATCTGATGGCAGCATTCTCATACCGAAATAACCTTTATTTTTTTAATAATGACCTCAAACCTTTCTAGAGGCCTAAGTGATCTCCATCATGCTTTTCAAAGCATTTCCCTGTTCTGACACTGACACATGCAGGGCTGACTACAACACATCTGATTTCTTGAGATCTTATCTGGCCACATAAAGAAGATTACACCAATTTGGAAAAGCACGTTTCTTCCTCTTCCTCCACACGGAAACATAAGAAATGATCTGGCACACCATGGCACTTTCCAAAGAGGCTGGATAAATTTAGGAACAGATGGATGACACTGCATCTTTTAATGCAAAGCAGAGCCACAGACAGTGCAGACACTAGTTTTACTAGCAACAGTTCCTATGTTCCTTCTAAAGTGAATGTCTTTAGTCAAGACGAAACTAGGAACTGCCTAAAGTAACTTTGCAGTTGGGTCTAAAGCAAAGGAAACTCCAATTTATCCTTGAGTTTTATCTAAAAGTGTCTGGACCTTCATAAACTGAAGTTGCAAAAGCATTTGTAGCATGTAAAGGCGTGAGAGGCTTTGTTTTGTAAGTAGAGAGAAAGCGAAAGTATCAGTTCTGGAGCTCCTCCCTGGTAATCAAAACCAAACAGTCACATGACTTGACCTCTGGTTTCCAAATGCTGACCCTGCTTTTCAGGAATCGCATGACCCATTCTATACAGATGGGGGAACCAAGGAATGGGAACCACCTGGACTGATTCTTCTTAAGTAACTAATTCTTTAAGAGCCAAGAACTTTGCGGAATCTAAAAGTGCACACTTCACAGCTCCTTTTGTACTCAGCAAGGAGCATCTCCAACAGATAATTACATTCCACCCTAAAACATATGGAGGGAAGCATGCTATGATCACACAGAAATATTTAAAGTCTTGTGCTCCATTTGCCCCCTGGCTCTGGTCAAACATCATCTGAGATGCCCAGATACTGATGCCAAGACGCTCACCAGGCAGCTGCAAAGGGCTGCAAAGACTTTCACTCACAGGGTTCAGTCTTGCTTCAAGGGAAAGCAGAGCTTGACCACTCAGAATGAAACTCCTCTGACCCCATCTGCACGTATGTTAGTAACATCTGAGCTATTTCCACATGGCTTACTTTGCAGACAAGAGATGGCCGATACAGCAGTGCCATGGGCTTGTTTCAGGTTAACTAAAAGTGGTCAGATGAAACATACCCTAAACACATCTTCATTGAGAGCAAAGGGAACCTTGGGGGAGAGATCAACGGAAGACATCTACAGTGTGGACATTTCAAAGGCTAAGGCAGGCAAATCTCCTCCCTAATTTACAGGGCCTGAATATGTAGAATAACCGTATATTCAAATCAAAGCTAGGATTTGGACTTGTGAGGCTTCTATGCCCTTGACCACAGCCCAGTTCCTACCTATTTCATGGACAAATTCATATTAGATTATCAGATTGCGTAACCAAGGCACATCTAGGATCTGCCTATTTCAGACTAATCACGGCCCACTAATCACGTAGACCCAATCTACGGCCCCCAGAGAGGATGTTCCCTATGAGTGTGATGAGCTGCCTCTGAAAGAAAAGGCCACAGAGTTCAGAGCAACCACAAGCACAGCTGAACATTTCCCATTGTGTAAGAGCCCTTCTGTGCCTCCATGAAACTTTAATTGGCTTGTTCTCATCCTGTTGTTACCCATCCAGCCGGTCTTGCATATGCAACTGTTTTAAATATTTGGACTAAAAATTATGTGTATTTTGTATCCTTGCCCACTCCAAATCATAGCTTAGAGCTTAAAAAAAAAAAAAAAAA
>VXAV01006384.1:209384-221492 GCA_013399715.1 Alectura lathami | reverse complement strand
AAAAGATGGAGAGCAAGAGATAGGGAGAGAGAGACAGGGAGAGGGAGATAACTCAATACAATGGAACACAAAGTTTTGTAGCTCAGAATTCAGCTCTGGTAGGAAAAGCCACTGCAAGATGACCAGAACTCCATCTAGAGCCTTACATTCAATGACCACCTCTTAAAACTCCATAAGAATGTTTGTTTTCCTTCTTCCCAGCCTCCTGACTCATGTATCTACATGTAGTTTCATGCCTGAGCTGAGGTATGTTAAGAAATCTGAGCAAACTTGTTTGCCTAGTAACCAGCAAGCTGGAAAACAAACATTTTAGCAAAGATTATTTCAGTATAATTGTACACAGAAGTTACCAGGCACTTCTGAAACTCACAGATACTTCTGCTAAAAGAATTACCACACACTTTCCATGTGTGCAAGCCTCATTCTTGTTCTCATTCAAACCTCAGTGCAAAACTGGATTTTCCCTTTAGTTGATAAGAAATTTCTCCACAGTTTAAGAAGCTGTGTTGAGACTACTGACGAAACAGATGCAGCACCAGCAAATCTTTCTTCCCTTAGACGTGTTATCACGTGTCTCTGCTCTCCATGACCGTTTTTGATGTCAAGAAGTTATACTGGGACTGGCTAAAGGCAATTCCCGAAGTGATCTAAGCCATCAGAGGCTTGCACCAGCTTCCCATCAAGCCATGCCCGGCCCAAACACTGATTGTGGAATCAATCATAGAATCAATAATAGAAGCATCCAGGTTGGAAGGGACCTTTAAAGGCCATCCAGTCCAACTCCCCTGAAGTGAACGGGGACACCTACAGCTGGATCAGGTTGCTCAGAGCCCTGCCCAGCCTCATCTTGAAGGTGTCCAGAGACGAGTCATCCACCACCTCTCTGGACAACCAGTTCCAGTGTCCCTGCCCATGGCAGGGGGATTTAAACTAGATGATCTTTAAGGTCCCTTCCAACCCAAACCATTCTAGGGTTCTATGGTTCTCCAGACCGAATAGCCCCAATTGTCTCAGTCTGTCCTCATAGGAGAGGTGTTCCATGCATTGAAACATTTTTGTGGCCCTCCTCTGGACACACTCCAACAGAACCATAGGTCTCCTGATTCAGGTCAAGCAGGGAGCATATGGGTCTTGCAAACAGAGGTTCTCTGGGTTTATCCTGTGATTTTATCAACAGAGTAGGCCAGTGACACAAGCAGCAATTTGCCTGAAGACAGAAGCCTTCTGCTGTCTTGCTCAGATGATGGCAGGAGACAGTGTCAGCAAAGATGGAATCCTTCCAGCATGGTAGACCTGGACTAAAGCAGCTGAGTCCATTAGAGGATCGCAGACAAAATTAAAAAAAAAAAAAAAAAAAAAAAANNAAAAAAAAAAAAAAAAAAAAAAAAAAAAAAAAGGGGGGGTGCTGATGTTTCCTGGTTTTCTTCTGAAAGGAGGACAGACCTCCCTACCCAGAGAGGTGAATCAGGTCCATGGAAGCCACCAGTCATTGAGATCTCTGTCATAGATTCCTGCTGGTAAGAGGTTGAAGACTGAAGACTTCTCGGTCTGCCTATGCAAACTGTGGCTAGTGAGCTTCACTTGACTCACCAAAGCTGTGATAAACTGCCCAAGGCTTCAGCACACTGCACAGACACTTGCCAGTGCAAGGCTACACATGCCTCTGTTTTCATCTCCCATTCTCCAGTGAGCAACTGCACAAGAGAAGCCATCTTAGTGCCCCAACCAGTTCACAAACACTGGGAGTACACTGTTGCATGTGTGACCTTCTGTGTTGGAAAATTCAGTAGAAGCAACCTGTCAGCATCTCCGATTCCCTTTATCTTTAGTATAATCATAGCACGTTATAGTCCCATAATACAGTGAGGGGTTTCCTAGGCGATGGCTGCCACGCTCCCCACCTATTTTTAAAAAGGAAATTTCTAAGAACTCATTTCCATGGCAGGCTGATACATTACACACACATCGGCAGCCCCAAGCACCATGCTCCTCAGCCACTGCACGGGGCCAAGTAATCCAGCACAAAGCTTATGCAGATCCCAGCAGCAGTGAAACGTGCCCGATGAGCTGGATGAGGGTGGGGGAAGGGGAGCACAGCCCTGCAAACCTGACACTAATAATATCTGTGTTTCTCTGGAAGCTGTTTCATGATTTTAAAGATGAATAAGAGGGAAGTGGCATATTATCCTCCCAGGTGACACGCACCCCAGAAGATGAAAGTTCCCCAGAAGGATTGCACAAGAGCACTGCAGAGCGACGAGGAATAGTGGGATGGCAGGAATTTCTCTCCCAATGCACAGTAAAGATTATCTGGAATCCAACTCCCAAAAGAACTGCTAACAGTAGGCAGCTGAACCTGGTGAAGCTGTTAAAAGCAGGAACAAGTGAGATGTGGTGCAGCTGTGCTGTAGTTTGTACACCAGCCCATAGAAGAGATGGGCTGCGGAGTACTCAAAACAGGTTACAAGTTGATTAAAAAAAAAAAAAAAAACTAGAAAAAAAAAACAATGATTTATTCTCCAGCAACACTTCTGGTTACTGTCATTGAAAGGGCTTGCAGGGAAGTAAGGGCTGGACACCTCATCCTGCCAGCAAGTGCACAAATTGATCTGTACAGTCATTTTAGGAATAGATCCCCACTTAATCTCCCATCCGATCACAGTGGGAACAACTATGGAAAAAAAAGCTGTGAGTCCTTTAAAACATGGCTGTTTGAAAGGATGTATATGAAACTGTTTGAACAGTAGCAAAAGCATGATACTTCCTTGGGGAAAACAGTTTTTCTTTCTGCTATGAGTAAAAACCTAATTTGTTTAGAAACTTTTTGACCTCTTAGAAACAAATCCCTTTCCCCATCAAAATGTTTCCATTTCCAAAAAAATGAGAAGTCACTCCAAGCAAATGGAGACCTGAGGATCCTGAATTGTAATGTCACTTAATTGCTCATGAAAAGTATCTTTTCTACCCAGTTAAGGGACGTCATGAACTCTCAACAGGGCCTGCCCAGTCTAGGCTCCCTTTTTCAGTAATAGCCATTAACAGATTAAAAAAAAAAAAAAAAAAAGAAAGTGTAAGAAATTGAGCTCATGCAGCATAAAAGCCTTGCCCCAGTATATCTCCCTAACTTCCAGCAGCCAGTGATCCAGAAAAGGGTTCTCTATTCCAGTGACAGTTGCTTGACCCATTATGTATTAGCTACCTATGCTCTGCTACTCTGTATAATTCAATTTCTTATCCCATCTACACCTTGAATTTCACAGCCTCCTGTAGAATTGAGCTCCACTGTTTGGGCAGAAATTATAGGAGAAAGCAGTTGTCCTTGTTTTTTTGTTTAACATTTCCTACTGAATAATTCCTTTCCCTAACTACCTTTTAAAACACATTTTAAAGATTTTAAGTAGCAAACTGTTTTCCCACTACATGTAATGGCTTCTTTTAATCATAAAAATACCTAACAGCTTTTTAAAATCAAGACCAGAGAGCTGTGGTAGAAATGATCAATGAAGAAATTGGTCTGCAGAACTGGATTCACTTTCCAAGGCAAGAAGCTCTCAGCATATTGTAGGATATACATGAGACAAAACCAAAATTCTTAGGAAAGGAGTGCTATATTTCTGTGCTAAATTTTCAGTGTCATGTTTAATTTGGTTGGAAAGGAGAACTATAAAAATGAGGGAACTTGTTATCTTGAAGTGAGAAGGAAGCTTCTTAGGAAGCAGAAACAAGATAGTTAAAACTTGCAGGAGGCGTAAGGGTTGTTTCAAAACATCAACACTAGAAGTTCAGAACAAATCTACACCCCATGTAAAAATAGATAAACAAATAAATAAATTGAGAAGCAGAGAAGTCTGACAGGCCAAGCAGCTGGGCAAGAGAAATTATGAAAAGATGGTATATTCAAAATAAGAAATGGTGTGTTCAAATGAGGAAATAGAACAGATTTTAAGTTCTAGTGGGTAAAGTCTAAAAACACTGAAAGGCAGCAAAAAGCATTTGAAGAGCACGTAGCAAGAGGCGGAAAATTCAGTAGACTTCTTTGCACATCTGAGAAGCCAGAAGTGTGCCAGATCACTGTCGGATGATGCAGCAATCAAGTACAGAAGCAGCATGAAACAACCCACATGGCAGTAGCAAAACAAATGACTTTGGGGGATCTGTGCTCACTGCAGAGGCTTGGGGAGGTTCTTACACTGGAAACCTTCTTTACTAGGTTGGTAGAAGGAGTCTGCACTGACACAACCATTCTAGAGGATCTTTGGATGACGCTGCTGGAGCCCTGACCGCTGGCTGAAGTTTCTTGATTAAAGCTTTATGGGTACCCAAAAATAAGTAACAGCTTGTGTGATACAACTTTTAAAAAGGGGTTGAATTGTTGCTCAAAGCAACAACTCAGGAATTACAGGGAACTCCAGATTAGTAAATTTGATGTGAGCAAGTCAATGAAAGCTATAATGAAGAACATCCCTGTAGTAAAGGACAGAACTATCAAATACCTGGAAGAACATGATAAATTGAGGAAAAGGCAATATGACTTTTGAAAAAGGAGCGTACTGCAGTACTCTGGAGTGGTCAACATGTATGCAGGCAGGGAATTCATGTTGATATATTGGTTATATTTCAAGAGTGTCCATCCATACAGGCTCTATGAGCAGCTTAGCTGTTATTGGGAAGGAGAGGCTTGTTGCATCGATAAAGAATAGGTGAAAAGACAGAAATGAGCAAGAAACAAAGGGTAAATCCATTAAATATCCAGTGTTGGAGATTACTAAGAAAGCAGTTCACCACCCCTGGATGCTGCGTTCTGTTGTGACCCTCACTGCCTGTGGGACATGGCAGAACCAGAGCAGGAAGCGGGGCTGACTGCAGGTATGAAACAGCTCCATTATGAGAAATTACTGAATAAAGTGAGCCTGCTCTGACCCAGTATAGCTGTTGCTATGGCCTATTACTATGGCAGAGCCAGCAGCAGCCTACAGCAGTTCATGGAACAAATAGGCATAGAAAATACTGGGGAGTCAAGCCCAGCACTGACACAGATAGGAACATCTCTGAGGTGAACTCATGGCAAAAGCAAGGAAAAGTGCATGCAAAGTGCTGCCTAATTCCAATGAGATCATTTGCACCTAAGTAGCTTAGTCAGGACATCTGATAATAAATACAGCCTCTGACTTCAGAGGAATTAAAGTAGCAGAGAATTACCATGAGATGTCCAGGGAAAACACAGCTTTACAAGCTTATCACATACCTGTGGAGGCCACAGCCTTTGTGATCTTATTGGACTGGTCTCTCTGGAATAAATATAACCTCTGTCGTCCTCTAATCTGGCTTTAAATAAATCACATGATGCGTGATCTGCCAGTGCAGATAACAGTGGTCTCTTCGTTGCAGAATTAGAGGGAAGATGTCATCGATTAAAATAGAGGTCATATCCCAAGACTTAGTTGCAATATCTTAAATGGCATGCAGCCATTCTCCTTTGTATCCCTTCAGTTAGAATAGCCCCAAACTTCAAAATTTCTCATGCATTTATCTTTATAACATCCTTATAGGATTAGGCAGCACTGTCACTCGTACGGAATATATGGGAACTTGGGCAGAAAGGACAATAAAGCAGACATACCCCAGGTCCACCCGGTCCAACACCCACTACTTGACTGGAAGACCATCTTCACATGCTGCTAGCTCACAGCAGATGCTGTAACTCTCCCTTCCTCCTGTATCAAAGGCTGCTGTCCCAAAATGCACACCATTCAAAGTAAGGGCTAAAGCTTAGTTCTTCCTCTGAAGAGCAATCCAATGAAAAGCTAGCTGTGTCTGACATCTCACCATGAAAAACTAAAATTCCAGAAGTGCTTCTTGCTTTCTACATCACCCACTACCAAGTCTGCAGTAAACCAGCAGCATTGTCAACCCACCGAGTCAGACTTGTTCATTGGGGTTCCATGCCTACGAGCAAATCCAGTTTCCTAACTTTAACAGTGTAAATACACATTGGATGAGCTGCCATCAGAGCCGTTAGAAGTAAGCAAATCTTTTCACTTTGTTGACAAAAGCTTCAGAGCAGCTTTTATTATACACGAACATTAGCAGGTGTTCATATTTAACTTGTTTTTGTGGGTTTTTTTTAAGCCTGAGATGCATATAGTGATTGAGAATTACTGTTTATTCATTTTTGTGTAATAGGAGAAGCAGCATTTTATCTGCCTCATCCATATTTAATAGCTCCAGGCACAACAACCATGAAAGGTCTATTTTTCTCCCACTAGGGAAAATATTATTATTATTACTACTACCACCATGACTACATCTATATTCTGAAATTATTCATCCCCAGCTTTCTGTATTATTTTTGTGTTATCTGTGGGCCAGGTCCTTTCCTGGTACTTACCCGCATTACAGAGCTGATGGAGCTGATTTGTATGCTAAGACGCGTTGGCTAAGGACAGAGCCAACTCAAAGCTCCTCAGCAATGTAAGCCAGATGATTGGATTTTGCTGCTCTCAGGAGGGGCAGGGGCCCTTGGAAACCTATACATTTGTTGCCTCTGCTGTTACCAAGAAGATGGCTTAAGGAGGTCTCTGTCAACTTTGGAGGTCCACTCCTCTCCCCAGGACAAGCCCCTTTATGTGCATTTTCACTCTTCCCAGTCTTGGCACACACAGAAAAAATGGTGGGGCCAAGAACAGTCTCTGACTGCTGCTCCATATTTCACCTATGTTTATAGCAGTCCCTTGCTACCAAGATGACATGTAAATCCGAAGGATGGTTCCTAATTTCCCACCAGTATAGCTTAAGGTCTGCTCTGGCAGCTCAAGTAAAACCCAGGCTGTGCACAGCCCCATTAATCCCAACTCCAAAATCAGATGCAGCTCCAATGAACTGGAGGCATCCCTCCACACATGATCCAGAAAATCACAATGGCCTGAAATAACAAATGGGCCGGAGAGTCATTTAGCTAATTGAGCACATAAAGAAGGAGATATAATTATGCAAGAGGTTTCCTGCCTTTTCAGCAAAAAGTGAGGTCCAAGGAAACCTATTCTTCCTCACCCAAGCCTGGATAGCCTCCAGTGCACGTAACAAATGTGTAACAACTTCAGCTGGAGGAGCAGTCAAGATGGTGTGGGTTTTTCCAAGTATTTGTTCCTGGGAAAAATGTCCCCTGGTAGCAGGGCACTGACATGTTAATCATAAAGCCGTCAAGGCTCCCTTCTCCAGAAGGTCACTGGCTCAAGCACAGCCAGGGTCAGCAGTCCCTGGCACGTGACTGAGAGGCAGCGTTTACTCACCAAGAAGCAAACCTGATGGATTTGACCCAGTCACGTGTTCAAGCTGCAAAATCCTTGAGTGCAGGCTGGCATGGAGCTGCAAGCACCCAGGTGGCTTCTCACAGAGGTTTGTCCTTCCCCAGGCAGGGCTAATGAGCTGTGACAGCACAGAGGACAGACCTGGAGCAGCCACCAGCCGAAAGCTTCACGACTCCAGAGCTGCCTCGTTCATCTGAACTCCGGATCAGGCAGTGAGAAACAACCTCAAAAATTCTCTGCAAGTTCTTTTTCATATGCCTGAAGAAATGCAATGCCGTATTAAACACATTCAGGGGCTAAAGGTCATCATGAGAATGGCAGTGACAAAGAGGATTTATATAAAGAAACGCACATCTTTTTTTCCTATTATTTGCAATTTAGAGGTAGAACAAGGCTGGGGGAAGGAACACATATTATCTTCTTTCCTCTGCATTTGTAACTTTCGTTAGGACCAATTAGGATGTTAATCACAAATGAAATGAGACTACGAGCCAACCTGTGTGACAAAAGAATGAGGAATCACAGCTCTGGCCAGCTAACAAAGCATAGGGCTTTGCCCACCTCGTTCACTGGGCTCTGATCTGGCTCCGCTCAGGAAGCTCAGCCCTTCACAATGTTGTCACAGAGTCACAGAATGGTTGAGGTGCTAAAGCAGCCTCTGGGACCATCTGGCCCAAACCCAGGGCTGCCCAAGCAATAGGGCTCAGCACGCAGGGAGACACTAATTAATTGCTTGCTCACTCCAGTGTTTTCTCCATACTTAGCATAAGGCATCTAAGGTCCCTACATGACAAATCAATACATTGCTCTGGGTGAAGTCAAAACCTCAGCTCCCTAACGCCTTTCCCATCCTCCCACCCCAGAGCAAATTAGCAAGTGCAATCCTTCCGGGACTGTCTGGAGAGTTTTATGCTACCCCAATGTACTGCACAGCAGTGTTACCTATGTTGTCCTCATCTGCAGCATCTATGATGCATTCCCTGTCCCAGCTGCCTCCATGCAATTACATTTCTAATTGTACCACAATGGTGCTCTCTCTGGGACAGCACGCTGCTGTTTAATTTATAAACATCAATTTGGAAGCACAAGGCAGTGAAAAATTACCTACATCAGACGCAGAGCAGTTTCCACTTATGAATAGGTAAAAAGGCAACAAAAATAATTAAGTACTTAACAAAAAGAGAGGATGAGGGAATGCAGGCAACCTTTTATTGCAACCCTTCCAAATTTTACACATGCTTGATTTTCATCTGTTTAAATGGATGAGGAAAGGTAGCTGAGGGGCAGGTTTAATATCAGACATAGCATTGTATAGTCTCAGCCTGTTTGGGATCTTTTATTTAAATCTCAGTTAACAAGTATAATTGACATCTAAACAACTTACTTGAAATCTAAACAAATCACTTAAAGTGTGATCACTTAAACTCTCTTAAAAGTGCCTGCAAAAGAACCTTCTTATTCCATGAACCATTCTTTGCATCCTCAATAACACCTTCAAGAAAAAAAAAAAAAAAAATTGGGATTTGGTGATTTCCACACCCATTCTCTTTGCAGCCAATCCAACTAAGCATGAGTTAAATTCTGTCCCTCTTATACAGCATCAGCAGAGCAACTGCAGATACCTGAGCTAGAAAAATTTTGTTTTGCAGGAAGAAAAATATCAGCTCATATCCAGCTCTGCACTGCCAATGCTACTGCTTTCAAACTATCTCGTGCTTTCGTACAGCAGTTCCCTAATGTCATAAAACACAAAAAGAGGGCTGATACCCAGATTACCAGCTGGGGAGATGGGGAAGGAGAAGCTGCAGGGAACATCCTTGGTTCCGGCAGTAGAGCCCTACTTGTCAGCTATGGAAATCCCAGCCTGCATTTCTAATAATTTTACAGCACAAACACAATCTTCAAGAAAAAAATACTCAGCAAATTTCAAGCCTTTGTTTTGCCCAGTTTATTTCTAAACACTATGAGTAATTCTGCTAGAGGCTTGCCCTCTCACCTGTAGGGTGTATAAAGCACTGATGGATTTGCCCTGCAAGGAGAACACTGTGCTGCTCACACACACTCAACCAGAGAACTTAAATTAAGCAGATCAAGAGAAACAAGGCAGGTGTAACATCTTCCCTTTTTTCCATCTACTGTGGAAAATAAAGAGATACTCAATGCTGCCTGTGGGCCAAAAAAAGGGAAGTCTAGCAAATAGTCCCTGGCTCTTAGCAAATACTAACCTAAGAAAAAAAAATAAGAAAGAAATTACAGAGAAACTGTTCACCTCATTCAGTCCCCTGGCTTCCTACCATCAGGCAAGCAACCTGCTGTGGCTCTGCAGAGAAAAGCTATGCAAGAGCATACTTCAGCTGGTGCCAGCTGCAGCCCATTGATGTTAACGGCCTTGTTCTGCTTTGTGTCAGCTGACGGTCTCCCCCTTCTCCCTCTCTGCCCTCTCACAGGTTTTCTGGTTCCCAATATTCAAGATACCCATCAAGAAGGTGGATTTAGACCAACTAGTGCTGCGCCATGCTCTGATGTTGGTTTATGTCCACACCAGAGGAAGTGTAAGAGCATCACCCCAGGGCTGCGACAGGGAACCCCAGGCCCGGGAAATCTTCTTGCTGACCCACATTGCATAGATACTAGCTTATTCCTTTCAGATGGGCCTTTCTACCCTTTGAAAACCTCTGGATTCTAATTCCGGCTAATGTAATACTTGGCATTGTGCCAGGTGACATATTGTGGGATATGCTATAGGACTTCCTCACCATGAGCACACTGAGCACACAGCTCTTAATGCTGTGCTTTGAGGAGAGCACCTGGGTTTACTCCCAGAAAAACCCGAGTCTCACCTCTGTTAGTGTCACACCAACGCAGTCTTCTCAGTGTTAGTGATCAGTGAAGGCAATTTCAGGCCCAGGCTCTGGTTTCTAACATCAGCAGGAGATTTATTAAATATTTAAGTTGGGAAGCACAAGCATTAATCAGAAGTTCTTCCATGGAGGCAGGACTTGGGAGATCAGAAAACACCTTCATAGTCCCCTAAACCTGCCCCAGAGTGGGACGTGGAAGCACACCAAAGGTGGAAGGTGTCCTTGCCCATGGCAGGGGGCTGGAACCAGACAATCTTTCAGATCCCTTCCAACCCAAACCATTCCCTGCATCAAAGGCTCAGGGAAAAGTTCTTACTTTTATCAGGTTCTGGGGAGCTGAGTTCAAGTTCCCACACTGATTCTTGCTGGGCAGGAGCGGAGAAGCCACTTCTTATTTTTTTCATCCCCTTTCTGTGTGTAATTAGAGATGGGCCCGGGAGACATGGATCTGCTGGTGAGAACTTCTCCTTTGATCAACTGAGCAAATTGTTAGAGTTTGTGGTTAAAGCCCTGCAGTTCAGCACATCCTCATTAGAGCTAATCCTAAAATCCATGCTTTGAGTGAAAATATGAAATTTTCAAGTGCCTGGAAGGAGAAAAGGGGAGTTTCTTGTTTTAGTAACACTGCTTAACCTGCCATATTTCATACCAACAACTAAAGTCACATTCTGTTTTTCTTTCTCTTATTTCCAGAAGAAAGCAGAAAGAGTAGTTTTAAAAAAGACAAAAACTCCAGTCTAACATAGGTCAAATGAGGTTTAGTGCCTATGTTTCCCATGGGAAAATTTGCCAAAGAAAATTTAAAGTAAATCCAAGAGGCGAATATAATGATCTCTACGTGATGAATTTTTTTTTTCTATTTACAAGGGATAATTTCCTCATACAGAAGGAGAAAGAGAAATCATACATCTCTGTGTTCCATAGGTCTGTCACTAAGGAGCGTTTCACCAACTTTATTCATCTACAGGCTCCTTTCCCTGCACTTTCTTTCTCCCTTTTATTGTACGGTTAGACTGCAGTGCCTCTCACCACAGAGCTGCAGGGTTGACTCACTACAGCTCCTTTTTCTGCTCACCAATCTCATTGAATTATTTAAAAGGGCACTGTCAAGTTGGAAAGAATATATCTTCAAAAATAAGATACTTTTTCTTTCCTGAGTTCCAAATAGCATCTTAAACTATATATTTCAGGGAAGAGAAAATGATGGAATTTGTAAGGGACTCATTTTTTTACCATTAATAAGGCCCTTGGTTTGCTTTCAGGCACATTTCAGGCCAGACAACCTGAGTTCATCATCAGTTTCTAGACAACTTCACTCTGCTTTTCATGTACTTGCAGTAATTATGTTGCTAAGTCTCATAAGTTTATCCTCAGTCTCTGGATATTTGTGGGCTTTAAAAAAAAAAAAAAAAAAATCTGAGCTTTTAAAGACATGAGTAATGTTATGGCTCAGCTTTCATTTTTATTTTGTTTTCTTTTGGTATCTGTTAGCCTTCATAGTTACAGGGAACAGTTTGACCACATGGCTCAAGTAAACTCTACAGGCTCAAAACTGTAATTTTTTGAACAATTGAAACCAATTGTAATTTTTTACATGATCTTGTTATTTTTAGGGAGATTTTTGTGATTCTGAGAACATTGGACAATGGATTTTTTAACTGAGACTTGACTTGTCTGCAGGGTTAAAATTAGGATCTGGTTTTCTTTCATGATACAGCTTCTTAAAGTCAAGACATAAGAAGTGCAATATGCCCACAGCTCACGATCTGGTTCCTTTTCCTCCCCTTTTCACTAGTGGTCAAAGTAGTGCAGGTAACAATGGCGATAACTCCAATCCCTCTGTCCCTACTGACTGCAGCCTCAGGTCGTGTGTGCCCATTACCAGAGCATCTAGATAATAACAAATTAGAAAAAAAAAAAAAAAAAGGAGAAATATAGGA
>VXAV01006384.1:134161-209276 GCA_013399715.1 Alectura lathami | reverse complement strand
CGTTATCACTATTTGAACAGTCCATTGAAATTTAAGGTCTGTGGAAGAAGGTGGGAGTCTACCACCACCACCTAATCCATTGGTGACAGTGATAAGAAAGATGCTTAATATGCATCTAGCACTGTCCATTGGCAAAGACAGAGGTTTCTAGAAACTAATATGAAGTGATCGGAATATTGATATGAAACGAAGGAAGGAAAGAAGGGGGGGAGGAACCTTAAAACAGTTAGAGTTTCTGTTGGAAACTTGTTATAAAATCCAGCAGTGCATCACCTCTCCAGCAAAGAANAAAAAAAAAAAAAAAAAAAAAGAAGAAGGAAAAGAATACTGTTCAATCAATCTACCTCCAGGGCATTTTTACACAAAGGTTTTTATTTGCCTTTCAGCTTGACATATGGTTTTCAATACCTAACTGAAAGGTAAAGGTATTAAATATACACTGCAGCTGGGTTAATTCCAGAACTGCATCACAGTGTGTGTTGGGCAGTAGCCATGAAGACATCCAAGTATTGCTTGCACCAGACTTGACCCCGGTGGTGCAAGCAGGGCTAAAATATCAACCATACAGGACAGGAATTATTTTCCTCATTTCTACTGCAAAACTGATGCAGCAGAGAACATTCAACACAAACAAAAAATTCTTCATCCAGGTTCAGTTTACCCTGATTTGAGAAACTTTGGGCCAGACTGTCTTTTTAAGTCCCAACGTGATTTAGGAGTATGTGGCATATATGCAGGGGAGAGTAGACAGAAAATAAATAAAAACTACACCTTTTTCCAGCAGATGCAGGTTGAGGGCCATGCTTGCCTAGGCAGTGGTATGTGCTGTGTGTTTTGGGGAACATTCAGAAATCTAAAATACTTTTTAACAGGGGACCTGGGGGCGGGGAAGTGAGTGTTAAGAAAAAATAAAAAAAACTATATTGTAAAAAACTTATTTTCTCAGAAATGTGAATTTCAAATTCAGTTGCAAGGTGAACTGAAAACTCTCTGAAATCATTAGTGGAAAGCTGATGCCAGTGCTACCCCATTTGCCCCCGCTAGAAGTAAATACATCTCGGCTGAAGTTCTCCCGTGAAGCTTGGTATGACAACATACCTCCATTGGGAACTTGTCAGTTAATCAAATGGTCCTCAGCCAAAGCCCGATGGCAGGCATTTCAGCCCTCGTACCAGTGCAGCGTCCCTCCATGCGATGTTTAAAATCTCAACAGAATGACAAAAAGGATGAAGATAAACAATGAAGTTGTTTCTCCCAAGAGGCGGTTCACGGAGCAAACTGTAGATGTGATTGTTACTCAGTTAAGGCAGTTAATCTCTGGAATTAATGTGAACCAGTCGCTGGGCTTTGGAGATGCTTGCCTCTCTACAACAGGATGTAACACACTTCAGGAAGGGTCCCAGAATACGCATCAGTCCTCACAGCCACATGGACTAGGACTAGATCAGCATGGACAAAATCATCTTCTCTTCAAAACTGGCAAATAAAGACTGACGGCAGCATCAAACATCTTTGACTTTGAAGGACCAAGTTTTTCACCCAGTTCATGTACCTTGTATTTAAAGCAGACAGATATGTAGTTGGCCCATTCGATCACATTATTGGTCACAATTAGAGGCTCTTAATCCAGATTTTAGTATAACACAAGCTGTACAATTTGTAAAAAAAGAAGCCTTCTATAGAATAAGTAAATGCCTTGTCTTTCTACATATTCTTCCACAGTCTGTTGCCAGTTCTCATTACGCCTAGTCCTCCCATTTTAACTGCAAGCACTGTACAACAAGGACCTTCAATTTGATTTTCTGCAGAGCAGAATATGAACTAAAGTTACTCACAAATGACAGAGGAAAACATGCAAACATTAAGCATTGGAAAAATGGGTAAGCATCCAAAATCAAATGATCCTTCAGAGAATGACTGGCTACCGACTGGATAAATCCTGTCATTGTTCAAGTTAATAAAACAGATCACTTGACAGGTGTCAAGATATTTTTTTAGCAGCATTACAAAGGCGTCGCTACAGCTAGTGTTATTAAAAGCTTTGATTAGTTACGAGAACAGGCTTACAGATCTAAATCAAAGCTGCTAACTGAAGCTGGGGGGAAAATTGATGTTAGCAACTAGAAAGAAAAAAAAAGCCTTTAATTCCAAGAAAACTCTATAAAAGGAAGATGGCACACAGGCTAGAAGTTAAGATAATATATGCGACTTTGACATGCTTTCTGGTCTATCTTAAAATATGACTCCTTCAAAGCAAAGAGGTCCCCTTGGCATATGCTCTGGCTGCATAGTGGTAGGACTGGTGCTGCTCACCTCCCACCAGCCAGGTGACAACAACCTGCTGTGAGCTTACTCCTGCTTTGTTGCACTTGGGGAGTAAATCACATTTGTTTTAATGCATTCATTTTGCAGCCTCTGGGTATAGCACTCTTATACTCTGGAGGAGTAAGAGTCATATTTTCTAGGTGTTTCAGCAGCAGAAATAAAATACCACATAATAGTTGAGGCAACAATGACAAGAAAGAAATAAATAAAGAATAAGCATTCTCTGAACCATAGGAAGCACAGAGGAGTTCTGTGCATGATTTAGAGGAAGACTGATTCTCTTTGTTTTATTTATGAGTGAGCCTTATTTCCTTCTTTTCAGACATTTAGATTTCTCCCCTCAGAGAATATCCCTTGAAATTACATTTCTCTACCCATAGTTCTTAGGAAAAAAACAAACCAAGGCTATACTGTCTGCAAGTTGAAACCAGGTCCTGGGCATGTCCTTGTCCAAGGCTGGAGCTAAAGGGGCTGTGCCCAGCTTTATGCATCGGTGCTTATATTTATTTGTCCCAATCTGAATGGATAGGGAAAGCTGTGGCATTTGTTCTGGAAAAATCATAAACCAATTAGACATTTCAGAGATCTCTTTTACCATACAGGACTCCAATTGAAGCTCATTGGACAGTGTAAGTATGTCTGAAAGCAGGATTTGGCCCCAGCTACTTTTAGAAGCCATTTTCAGACCAGACAAGTTTTATTAAACCTCAAGCAAGGAGCATTCAACCAAAGGCAAATTTATGTCAATGTACTTGCTTATCCTTAATTACATTTTTCTCTTCGTTCTGTAAAGATGCATTACTCTAAAATACAAATGGAAAAACGTGTTGATGTAACATTAATTTGTACTGAGTGATATAATTAGTTACTTCTCAGTAAATGTGAAAAGATTAGGAGAATCACATCAGTTTGTTCAGCTGGCAAAGGGAAAACACTGCTTCCTCTTACATCTCTGAAAAATTATAGCAGCTAGCACAACTTCCTAAACCCATTTGCTTTGATTCAAACAGACAGATTAAATAATTATCCAGAATTAGAAATAACATGGAGTCTGAGCAGAATAAGGAACTACAGGTGTTCTTTGCAGGTCATGTCTGCTCTGATTTCAGGATGTCTATGATATCCAAAATCCATACATGAGAGCACTTGCTGTGTATCTTGGGATATATTCCTGTATATGGGAACAAAACTAGTGAGAAAGAAAGAGGGTGACAAGAGTGACTAAGCGACAGACTGAAGAGGCACAGGCAAACACCATATATTTGTGATGCATCACATGGTAAGGCACACAGGAACAGGATTTCAGAGGTGGAATTGCCATATCCTCAGGCTAACTGTAGAAAGCAACCACTAAATAAAAAATATGTATGCAAAGCCCAAAACGAGCAGATAAGGAATTAAAACTATCAACCCTGCTGATTTGTGTACATCCCATTTCATAAACAGCTATTTAAGGAAGAGATAGCTGTATTTAGGCTTCACCAACCCAGTGAAATATCATATGTATGATTTCTCCAGAATAATGAAAATCCATCCTTCTTATGAAAGATACCTTAACGTTCAGAATTCATTTGTATAGGAAGGAAGAAACAAGTACGAGTGTGACTGCAAGAGACAAAATGAAGGAAAAGAAAGAAGCTACAGACAAGGAACCCCAAACAGAGCAAACAGGCTCAGAAAGTGGGACGCGTTCAGGGGAACACCATCTAGGTAAATCAACTGACTAAAAATTAGGAAGTCAGAAAGACAAATCACAAAATGCTTCATTTTCCAACAGGCAGGACCCTCTCAGCATGGCTAAAAAAAAAAATAGTGATGAATTCCTTNCACTCAAAGCAACATATGTTTTCCAGGTCATGTCTGATCAGGGCATTAATTATTTATTTTGTGTCCTGTGATGAATGATCATGTCAAAATCTGTATGCCTCTGGTCTAGATTTGTCCTGCTTCAGCATCACAAGAAGCTGCCTGGGAGATATCTCTGCTAGAATCTTTTTCTATTCATTGTGCACTTTGAAAAACTCTCACTGAGCCCTCCAGACNTGAATATAGATATACAGGCCACGTAGAGCAGGTAGCCTCATCTGCTGTACAGCATGTCAGCAGACCTGTTCCTTGAATTAACCCCGCACTCAAAGCAACATATGTTTTCCAGGTCATGTCTGATCAGGGCATTAATTATTTATTTTGTGTCCTGTGATGAATGATCATGTCAAAATCTGTATGCCTCTGGTCTAGATTTGTCCTGCTTCAGCATCACAAGAAGCTGCCTGGGAGATATCTCTGCTAGAATCTTTTTCTATTCATTGTGCACTTTGAAAAACTCTCACTGAGCCCTCCAGACTATGCTTTGATTAAGCATAGAAAGAACTCAAATATCTTTCAGAGCATATTTTTAAAGTCTTTACTGAAATCCCCTTCAGTCTATCCACATAGGTCTTGTATGCCAGACTCCAAACTGGGCACAAAGACTCAGGTAGTATCACCATCTCCTCCCCACTCTTACTTCTTCTTGCCTTAGGACTGGTGGGGTCTCAAGACCAGACCAAGCACTCAGACAAGATCTGTGAGCCCTGCTGAGAGGCAGCAACAGCTTCCTGCTGACCCATGTGTGAGTCTCAAATCTCTTTCTTCAGCTATAGCAACCCATTGTCTCTGCCTGCTCCATCCTCAGTCCCTGTGCGAAGACCTCGTATAGAGACGGGCACTTGTCCTCCTGGAGGTGGTAGCTTTGCTCCATGGACATCCCATGCCCGTCCTTTTAAACAAATTCAGTCAACAAACATGGCTCTGCTAGTCACACAGCGCTAAATATAAATTCATGTCCCAAGCAAGACAGCCAAGGAGACCAGGAATTTAAAAGATTTCAAAGCCATATTTTGAATACAAAGGGAAAGTAATGTATTGAAGTACTGGGCCAAGCTCAAGACCAATTTATGCACTCTACCTGCTGCCGTACACAATCCTAAGATTAAAAAAAGGCTATCTTAAAATTAAAAAACGCTACTATAAGTCACCAAATTTAGAGTAAAATTGATTCTGTTGTTCTTCCATCCTGATTACAGAAAGAGTACAATTAATCTATTTACTGGAAGTCCAGAAAAATCCTAAAGCCATCACTATAATAAGATGATTTCAGCAGATCACTCAAAGGATGGCTCATCAAATCAGTAGAATAGAGAAATGTACTCAATATTTGCACAGGTCAATTGACAATCTATTTGATACCAACAGTTTGTGAGAGAAGGTAGCGTGTTTCATATCTTGGCACCTCCTCTCTTCTGAATCCCAGGAAAGAGCCCAAGTCATGCTCGTCCTGTGCAGGCAACAAACCTGGTACACGTGATAACAGTGTCTCTCTAAATCTTGCCTCAGTTCTTCCATCTGGGAAGTGGGGCATCCAAAGACTATCTTAGCTGGACTCCAGTAGAAATGGAAACTATTATTATTCTTACTATTCACTCTGTTTAACACTTTCTCATTGCTCATCGTTTGTCTGGTTTTGGACCTGCTGTCTTTGTTAAAGGGTTGACTGTAGGATAATCTGAAACAAGTTTATTAATCTCACATTACATCTAATTGCATTAGCTTCAGATGTGTCCCCTAAGTGTGATTTACATTTTGTAAGATGTGTAAGGCTCTCATCTGTCATCTCCTTTAATAAGATCTGATCTCAGAAAACCTTTTGATTTTTTTTTAGTGCACACATATTGCTGTGTGAATTTTCTTCCTCTTGGAGGTACTGAATTTCTAGGATCTCTTCACAGGAATCTTTTAAGCCAACAATAAGAAAGCATGAAATCAATAATAATAATTAAAATGATAATAATAATAAATAAAATAACCATAATTGATAGTACTTTGATTTTCTCTCACAGTTTATTTTCTCCTTACACCCTTGGCAGAAGGCAAATACTATTCCATTTAACTGATGGAAAAACAGAGGCACAGACAGACCAAATATCCCATGTGAGTACCACAGCCTACACCAAATCCTAAATATTGCAGGGACAGGGAGTCCTGTTTCCTATGCAGAGGGAACAGAGGCAGCCTGCCCAGTGATTGTGCTTGAACTACTGCAGCTACAACTGTCTTAAAAGGGAATCAGAGCAATTGAAAACTGATGGTCCAGAGCTATGTTCCATGAAGAAAATCTCCAGCCTGCCTAAATTAGATACCTCTCCCTCTCTGTCTTTCCCAGGCATTAAAACAGACTTCAAGCTTTTACATATGCCCACTTAAAAACTCACTTTTATTCCTGCTTGTACAGTGCTTAGCACAGTGGCGACACAGGAGAGAATATTGGTTCATGCCCAAGGTAATGGGGCTGCATGATAAAAATATGATATATACCAATTTCACCTTTTTAGCCTCTATCTTCCTCAGCACATTATTTCTTTAAGCTATTCAATAACTGTTAACAAGTGACAGACTCTTCAAGCCATTAAAATTATGTAACTTTCAAATCTGTCAGGTTGAAGTATTGTTCTTCCCACCACCCTATTACTTTTAGTAACTACTTCCAAGCCAACTGCCTATGTGGGCACAGACGGGGAGCCAGTTCAGTTAAACAGTTTTTCCAATACACTCCTTCAGAAACATTAACTCACCAAGATCTATCAGATGAGCATTTTTGGATGGTGAATTTAGGAGACCCTGGCTGGATTATCCTATAGAGGTTGCAGTTCTTTGAGAGTTTCTCACACTCTTCCTTCAGAGAAATTCATAGATAATATTCAGAACATAACAGATCTCAAGCATTTCCAACAAAATGGAGAAAATATTCCCAGTATGGCACAGCCATACCAGGTCTCAATGTCATCAAGTAGATCCAAATTTCACTTCACCCCGTGTAGATGGTACGCATTACAAAGTAGCTTTAACAACCTGAGATGCTGTCTGCATCCACAAAAAGCAACATGGCCATTGAGCAAGCATGAAGGAGATGCTGACAGCTCCAAGAGGAACAGCTCCATTTCACAACCCTTATCTCACCATAATTAATTTTGAAGCAAGCTATCGTTCCTTCTAACACTTCCGTACAACTCCCAGCTCAGATATGCGACCTCAGGAGCCTACCAAGGGAAAATGTAAAATAAGCTCTCATGGGTCAAATTCCTCACCACATGTGATTTGATTACATGGGAAAGATGCCCTGGTCTGTTAAAAAAAAGGCTGTCTGGAGTTGTTCTAGCTGTTCCAATTTGGGTTTCTGGGTAGTTGCTGCCAAATTGACTTAAAGACAACTTCAATGGCTTTACTCAATATTAGCAAGCAGACTAATAGCAAAGCAAAGCAAACTGACAGCTCCATCCATCCTGTCATAAGACCAATTCCCACATAGGATTCTTCTTCAGCCCACTTTTGAAATGAATTTGGGTTAACTTATATAATTCTATGTGCTCCAAATTTTGAAAGGAAACTCTAAAGTCCCACTGCAGGTCTTGGACCACGTTCACCATGTTGCTAACACCATTTTTTCCAATTTACCATAACTTTCTGATGAGTTGAGTGGGTATGCCATACTCTTCAGGGACATGATTCCTACAAATTCATCTGCTGAACAGGAAAATGAGCTTTTACCTATTATGTTATTAATTCCACTTCCTTTGTCTCTCTATCAGGCCTGCTGTGACTCCCAGCAGTGATCAGCCTGTTTCACAAACTCCAAAATGGCTTAAGGATGGTAAAAGGTCAGTTTATACTTTATTTTTTTTTGTTTGTTGGTTTGGTTTTTTCAGATGGTGTAAGAACAACTATTTTCGAGCATGCAATAATGAAAGTTGGTGGAGGAAAGATAAAAACAGGAGGAAAGATAACGGCACAACTCTGAACGCTCACTTGCTACACGAGATATGCACAAGGCTCTGTCCCATCATAGACCCATCCTCCCATCCAAGTTTGGCCCTGTTAAAGACCTGGCTACCCAAAATTGGAAGCACCAATTGCTGCCAGTTTCCATAGAAAATTCAGGTGCTTGATTTAATCTCAGTCTTCCTTTCATACACACGGAAAAACAGAAACACAAATCGGGAGAAACTCCATCAATGAAAATTCATGGCTGAAGAAGAAGGTACCAACATTTCTCTATTACCAATAATCTGAATATGGTGAAAACATGAAGAATGGCTGCAGGAGTTGGGAAAAAGATGTCTCCTTTTATTTTCTTTCTTTTCCTACCAAGCTGTAGCTTGCATAGGACTGGACAGTGTTCACAAGGAGATAAACAATTATCTAGAGCCTGAAAAAGTTAAGACCTCCTGTTTTAAAAGGCAGCATCTGCAGTTGCAAGGTCTGTGTATCAAAAAGCACTTATTGGCCATGCAGTAGTAGAAAAAAAAAATTAACTTGGTGTCTGATGACCCTTTTTATTTTCTACAATCCTACACATCAAATGAGCTTCCGTTAGTCATTATCTTAAACAGATTGTGCTTCCTCAGATTTAGCAAAGCACACAGGGCTGAATGCAGCCAAGTCCCAGAAATACCACACAAACCAGATACAGGGGACATATGGGGCAATGCCTTCTCTTTGCAAATAAATGAATACAGAAGGAAGGAAAAACAGGATGTTTTACACCCTCTTTCTCTCATCTCCTTTAAATAACCATGAACCAGATAAAAGAACTCAAATTTATATACATCCTCTTGTAAATAAATAAGAAGGCAATGTGTTCTTATGCAATATCCATAGTATGAAATTGCTATCTTGGCCAACTTTCAGGTCTTATCTGCCTGGCAGAAGTCTCTGATATACTTGGGACATGTGTTCCAACTGAAGTATGCCATGGGATGCTGATACTTCACTCAGTCCCAGTGTCTAAAGAATTCTCTGTGCCCCTGACACTCTACCAATGCCATTGTCCTGATGACAGATATCTGTCCCCCCGCCCCGGTTAAAAAAAAAAAAAAAATCCCATCTTCCAATACATCTCTTTGGTAAACTCACTGGGAAAATTAAATGATCAAAATCTATTGTGTTGACTCGGGATAAACAAATCTCTCTCTATATATATAAAAAGTAAACTTCTGTTAGATACTTATAATTAAGAATTTTATGAAATAGAATGATCTAAAGAGTAAGGGAGTGGCTTGGAGATTTGAGGCCTACAACCTAGTTCTGATTCAGATGTGTTTTGCTGAGTGATGCTGACCCTGCTGGGTGTTTCCCCATCTGCAGAACATGCATAAATTAACAGGTTCCTTCACAAACCCTTTGGAGATCAGGGAATGAAAAGAGCCGGTAAGAGCTGTGCTATTATTGAACTTTCCTGTTTTCCTTGATCTGAAATACCTTTCATTCACAAGTTATTATGTGATATGGCTTGGAGGCGAGCACTGTCTGTGCCTGTCTGCAGGATATAGCCCAAAGGCACAATATCAGATATCGGCTTGTACAAGAAAAAGTAGCTTCTAAGGGGATATAAGTACGACAGAGAGATGTACTTTGTTAACAGAAAAACACAGTAGTATACCTCTAACCAGCAGCTGAGAAAGTCTGCTGGAAACGAGCATAGTATAACCAGGAAGGTTATACTCAGCGTGGATCTTTTTTTATCCCGCTTTTAAAACATGAATCACCATGCTGTTCCTCTTCTTGTTGGGAACTGGTGGATGCTCAGCACTCAGGAAGAACTTTGCCTTAAGTTTGAAATCACTATGCTGGGAAGTGAAGGTTGGTCTTGTGGTTGAAAAGCTTAACTCAAGAGACCTGACCCCACATCCCATCGTGTTACAGGTCTCAGCAGGACCTCAGCAGTTAGCCTTTGGCTTGACACTCAAAGCTCTCAGGGACACAGATTCTCCTTTCACAGCTATCTACAGCACTGGACCTTATTTCATGTGTCCCTCCATGCACTACTTTAATTTAGGTTAAATTTGCAAACAATACATGCAAGACTATATGAGCACTAATATTCTTGAATAAAAACATCTCCTATTCACTACATTTTCATCAAATACATCAAAATGTCCAGCACAAATTTCTCTATTTCTGTTGTCCCTAGAAAGATGAGGAGTAATAGGAAGATATTGAATAATATTATTCATATTCCTATTATTAAACATAATTAAATATTGGGATAGTCAAAAAGAGAAATGAGTGCAACTATGAAATTAATCAGTAAAGATTCTGAAGTAAATGGCTATGGCATAACAGCACTAAACCTAGCTTAGAAATACCTTCTAAAAAACCTTGTGTGAAAAAATAGATACTTCTTGATACATTTTTTTTTTCATTTCTAATTATTTCTACTGTATCTGGAGAAGAAAAATATGCTGGACTTTTAACAATTTATTCTGAGAAAGAAAAAAATGACTAAAAACTAAGGTTTAGAAAACATTCATTATTTTTATTACAAAGCAGTTACAAGATTTTCCCATCCTAAAGGGCTCATGCCACTGGGACAAAATTATCCTTAATACAATCTCAAAAGAGAAACCAAACTGCAGAAATGCATCGTGCTACATTCTTCTCCCTACACAAGCCCAAGTAAGTAGATTTCCCACTGGGAACGACGATGGAACACAGGCACGTGTTGGTGGCTGCCACGAGAGCAGCACGTGCAAACCCTATCAGCAGCTCCTGGCATGCAAAAAGAGGAACCAGTGCTTGATTTTATCATAGGTGGCCGTGCAGGTTTGATATGGCTGTGGTCATTAGACATCAGCTCGCAGCCTCCCACTCTCCACAGAAAATGCCACTCCAGTGACACCCACCTCTGCAGAAGTGTTAGCACGAGGGGGACCAAAAGCCCATTGCAGAGAAATGCCAGAGCTCAGGGCTCCTGAGAGCAGGGCTGCTCTTTATCATCACACCGTAACAATCTCAGCCATCCCAGGGCTTGCCAACATCCATGCAAAGGAGGCAAGATTTGCTATTAAAAGTACAGGCCTCCAAGACCACTACCAGCCATTTATGACAAAAACTTGTGGCTAAGGCAGACCAGGGCTCTGCTTCCTTCTAGAAAGCCACATCTCAGGGCTGATGATCCCCACATGCAGGGCTCACATCTGCCTGCCGTGCCAAAACTCCCTGTGGCTTTAGTGGTGTGCTTAACTCCCATCAGCTTTCCCCTTTAAAGGCATCATTTCCCATCACTGCAGTATCTTAGTCCCAAAACAAAATTACAATAACCCTGATTAGTTGATTGCAAGGCCCGTGCGTGGGCTGGTTGGTTTCTTCGATCCTTCCCCTGAGGAAGGAAGTTCAGCTGGAGACAAAAGCACAGTCCCAAACAAAACTCTAGTACAGCGTTTTGCACAGGAAACACAGAGGCTGATTCAAGAGAAGAGGATGGGATGGTGTAAGGGGAAATTTTTCCATGGTCTCCACACAAGACAGCTATTCAGACCCAATGCTGACATTTGGCTAAGCCAAAGGGGAACTAAGTCTTACTCTGAGGTTATCACTGCAAACAGAAGCATGTTTGCAGCACCACTGCCAGGTAGATAAAGGCTGTATGAGGAGCAAGGTTATACCAGGGCTTGCGATCAGACCTTATCTGCCTCACCTATAGCACAATGGGACCATGCCAGTTGCTATGAAGAACGTTCAGGAGCATCCAAACCAGCCCTAGTCCCACCACTGTGACCTAAGGGTCACCTGCATGTGGGTACAAGGCTCCTCTAACATCTCTGATGATGGGGGCTTTTAGCTGGGTACCACACATCCAGCCCCACTGCTGATTGCTCCTCTCAGAAAGCATAAGCCTGTCCCTCAAGAGACTGAGAGCACTCAGGCTCAAAATGCATGGTTAGCTGAACCAGAAGAAACTCCACCGAACACTGTTGGCCAAATGCAGGCTCAGTTGGTACAGTCAGAGCTGTGGAAATGTTCAGGTCTGACGCCAAACTTTTTCCAGGTCCCAGCTGTTGGGGGCTGATCCAACACAGCCCATCTTCTAGACACACTCAGAAACACGGGACTTTCACAGAATAGCCCCAACCAGGAAACAGAGTACAGGGTGCCCCTAGGTCCTGCTCAAGTCTCAGCAATGGGTCAGTAAAGTCAGTAAAGTAATGTTATAAAAGACATGTATGGAAGATTATTTAAATCATTTCAAAAGAAACCTAGTCCACAGTATCGAAGCCTCCAGCAATTGCTCCACTCTCTGTCTTGATATGGGCTTTTCTGTGTGCAGCTTTTTGGCTGCTCCTGACTCGTTTCCCAAACATTCAGCTCCAAGGTTCATTTCCCAATGATTTTCAAGTTGAATGTGGTTCACTGAACAACCCCAGCCCAAACAGCATACCTCCTTTGCTCTCTCATGCTCTTCAAATTGTAAAGCTGGGACTGCTGCTGATTACTCTACATCCAGCCAAGCCCTGGCACAGCAATAAACCCCTGCATCCATAGGGCTTTCTCTGAGGATCAAAATGCCTCCAAGGGAGTGAGTCAGTCTCAAGAATGACACCCATAG
Source organism: Alectura lathami (assembly GCA_013399715.1). Lineage (NCBI taxonomy): Eukaryota > Metazoa > Chordata > Aves > Galliformes > Megapodiidae > Alectura > Alectura lathami. The sequence goes on along the minus strand of VXAV01006384.1, from coordinate 196,531 downwards.
GCTCCCACATCACTCTTAAATGATACGAGAGAGACAGAAGGAAGAGATAGATGCAAGTGGACAGTTTACAACTGCTAATATGCAGTAGTAGGTTTAGACCTCTACAGCAGCTGGAAATGAGACTATGAAGGATGTCTCATTGTCATGAAATAGCAGGGCTGGGGCTCAGGTTAAGGCTCAGGAGAGATGGATTTGCTCCACATCATCCTTCTGTGCTGTTGCTTTAAGAAAGAAGAAGGCAGAAATTCTCAAGTACTCAACTGAATGTGGACAAAGCTTTGAAATCCTGACCATTAAAAGATCAGAAGACAATCAGTGAACAGAAAGAATCCAAACAGTACTTCTTTGCCCATACTTGTGATTTTAATTTTCCTGATGACTTCTGTGTTAAATAAAAATCATTATTTCTTCCCTTCTCCTCCTGTAAAAACAATCACTACAGGAGGAAATGAGAACTCTGAAGTTTGCAGTCATTGGCACTCTGCAGTGAAGCTGCACACACAGAATATGCATCAGAGGAGACATTTAGAGGTGGTTCTTACCAAGCATTGAAATCTCTTCTTAAAATAACCCAGAAATACTCTTTTCTGAAACAGTTCCCTGAAAAAGGACTAATTCTTCCAGCACTCTAAAGCTGTGCACTTAAAAATCACCATTCATCCTCAAACTCTCCCCAAACTATACCCCTTAGTGCTTAAAGTGCAATGCAAACACAAATAGGGATGACTAAGTAACAGAGAGATCCAAGAAACACAGTCTAACCTCTCATACCACCTGATATGTCATCTGAACCAACACTTCATGGCAAAAATGTTGTCATCTAAGTTCTGGCACCGGGCATGCCTAGAGCAGCCACCACCTCAGCTGTCCCTAAACTGAGTCCCCTGACCTCTGCATAAGACTGTGTGGGATTCTTATAAGTGATAGTCTCAAGATAAGTCTTACAAGGGGCTGCAGACCATTGGAAATTCTCAGATGAATTACAGGTTCTGATGGAGAAAGCTGCCCAGAGATGTTGGGCAGTCTCCAGCTTTTAAGATTCAACTGGAACAAACCAGCAAGTCTTTCCATTCTGACCCTGCTGCAAGCAGGAGGCTGGATGAGAGATGAGATCCTTTCTGACCTGTGCTACCCATGATACTAACATGGAGGCTGGGACTTGGTTCTTTCAAGTGGAGACGTATAAAGTTGGGAACCTAGTCTATGCCATGGACAAAGAGATACTCCAGGAGTCAGTCCACCCCATTTTAAGGAAGGAGAGTGGAATCAGTCCTGGGGAGTGCCCCTCTCTCCCCATTGACCACATAAACACAACCAGCTTAGGCTCAAACCACTCACCAAGATGTGTACGTCAGGCGAATGAATGTTACCAAAGCACTCACAACACCAGAAGACCAATATTCAATCACCCCAGAAGGAGGAATTCTCACCCCAAACCCTCTGAGGAGCTTCCTAAGAACCACAAAAGTTGTGCTATGGCAGCCACACTCTTTATTCCCTCTTTCCAAAACTTGCGTATCAGAGAGGGAGCTCAGCTGGCATCCTGGGAGGAAGCGATAGTGGTCCTAATTCCTGATCGGAAGATTGTCTTCCTTTGTTTGGTTTGATTTGAATCCAGTGACTATCTAATACAAAATGCATCAACAGAGGAGGAGGCCAAATTTGCTTTTGCTGCATTATACCTGGCTCATAATGTATGAGCAGGCTTTGCCTTTCTTCACATCAATAATTTTCATTCACATGAGCAGCTCCTTTGAAGGAAGGATTTACATGAGAATCAGCCTAGTGGGAGCCTAAATAACTGGTCTGCCACCCCAGGGACACCTTCTGCTCAGGTGCCTTGTGAAGCACCACCAGTGCTATGGAAAGAAACGGATAATACTATAGTATGTGGCAACTCCTGAGATATAGGGTGGTAGAAAGGAGGCTGGGAAACATGGTTTTGGTATTCAATTAATGTATGATTTAGGATTCACTTCTCCATCTTCTGCCTATTACGACTGCAAGCTCTTTGAGGTGGTGACTGTCTCTTACTATGACGCCAAAAAAAGAAAGGAAGAAAAATAAGAAAATGAAGGAAGGCAAAAGGTAGGCAGGCAGGATGGAAGGCAGCCAGAAGGAAGGCGGGAAGGCAGGGAGCAAAGAAAAGGGAGGAAGGAAGGAAGGAAGGAAGGAAGGAAGGAAGGAAGGAAGGAAGGAAGGAAGGAAGGAAGGAAGGATACAAAATACAAAATAAAAACAAAACAAAGAGCCCCAGCTGAGCTCTGCTTAGCTGCTGACAACTGACAGCATCATAAGTTGACAAGATAAGAATCTGCTTGGCACAGATTTTACTCTTTCAAGTCCCACATTTCTGTGTTGACATTTTCTAAACAACTGACACTACTGATTCCTGACAGAAACTTAACAACTGCAGAACAAAAATGATCTGCCTATGCAAATGCTATGGACCTTTTCTTCCCCCTACACTCCCTGTTCTCTATTCAAGTATTTGTTCATCAGACTTCAGCACAGAAAGCTGGAAGCATGCCATGCTGCCCTTCTAATATTTTACAGAGTACTGCATTTATTTACAATTGTATTCTCCCAGTAAAAAACAGGCTTCTTCAATAAATCTTCCTCCAGTGAAATATTCTGTATTTTAGCTAGCTGTTTACTCCTGAATTTTTGTAATAAATTATTCTCACTTGCAGCCTGAACATTGTTATTTTCATAATACATTAAAAATGCATACTCCTTCTGCAGAAGTACCTTCACAATCTGCTCACCTTCCTCCATACTTTGCTGCAAACAGATACCAGGGAAGATGGCTGCTAGACAGGCTGCCCCATACACTGACCTGGTGGCTTGAATGACATCTGAGCTTCATGGCTGAGGACAACCCTTTATTCTTCTCCACAGAAGAAAAATTTTGGGCTGAACACCAACAACTTAATTATACTACTAAGGAGGTGATTATCCCCCTCTACTCTGCCCTTGTGAGGCCTCACCTGGAGCACTGTGTCCAGGCCTGGGGCCCCCAATACAGAGGGGATGTGGAGCTGTTGGAGCGGGTCCAGAGGAGGGCCATCAACATGATCAGAGGGCTGGAGCACCTCTCCTGTGAGGAAAGGTTGAGGGAGTTGGGATTGTTCAGCTTGGAAAAGAGAAGGCTCTGGGGAGACCTCATTGCGGCCTTCCAATACTTGAAAGGAGCTTACAGGCAGGAGGGGGACCGAATTTTTGCACAGGTGGATAATGGTAGGACAAGGGGGAATGGGCTAAAACTGAAAGAGGGGAGGTTTAGGTTGGACATCAGGAAGAAATTCTTCCCTGAGAGAGTGGTGAGGCGCTGGAACAGGCTGCCCAGAGAAGTTGTGGCTGCCCCATCCCTGGCTGTGTTCAAGACCAGGCTGGATGGGTTCCTGGGCAGTTTGATCTAGTGAGCTAGTGGCTGGCAGCCCTGTCCATGGCAGGGGGGTTGGAACTAGATGATCTCTGAGGTCCCTTCCAACCCAAGCCATTCTATGGTTCTATGATTCTATGATACAGCAAGTCTCTGTCCAAGCTTGTTTCCTCTTTTAATCTTGGGTCCACATTAATGTTTCGGGCTCATTGTAGGGTGTAAGTCACACGTTTAAGATAATTTTTACAGCCTGTCAGTCGCTGAAGCTCTACATAGCATCCCATGTGCCAGGCAGGAAGAAGCAAAGCAGTCTATTTCCTATCTTTTCCAGACAGGAATGAATAGAGAAGAAGGGGAGAGGAAAGAGGATACAGAGAGCTGGGGAGGTCTAGCAATGAGGATATTTGTATTTGGGGGCTGAAAATCAAATATTCTGATAGTATGGGTGCATGCTCCAAGATTTGCACTCCAAGAGTCCAATTTCTAAAGGATTCATCCAGGCATTGGTTAAAAATGCATTGTGTGAACAAAAGCCATAGGTGGGCAAATGGAAGGTGACACAATGACTTGTTTGCTTCATCCTCAGTAATTCAGTTCAGTCTTTTGGCAAACTGGAGGAACAGACACAATTTCAAAATTGTTCTCTGAAGCTAACTTTCTGGAAATACAAAATACATAAGTAATAATTCCTGCCTCGTCCCCCCAAAAAAATAAAATAAAAAATGTAACTAGCTGGCAAGAGCTGAGAAATGAAACGTGCCTGTTGACCACTGGGCTTTCAGTCAGACCCATTGCAGTTACAGAGCACATAAAGACACTTTTGCTGTCTGGGTGTGCCCCCATGGAAAATGCTTTTTCTTCATTCCAAAGTTCAAGAGTATTAGAAGGGTTTATGTTAAAAACCATGCAAAGTGACGACTGCAACATTTTCACGTCCTCTTTCTTGTTTCCTTCCTTCAAAGTTTCCTTCATTTCTGGCTCAATCTTAAATAACAGTAAAAATAAAATTTACAAAAGTCTTTCAAGTACTACTTGTATTCTCTGCTTTCTTTGCCCAATTCTTCCTGGTCCTTCCTACACGGGAGCCATCTCTGCCCCCAGAGCAATGCTTTGTTAACTGACTCTTTGTCCCTAAAGCCTTGCCTTGGCAGTAAGAAAAAACAGACCCCAACATGCTATGACAACCAACCAGGATAAAACATACTGCTCAGCATTACGGACCGTATGAGAATGTGTTCCCTGACTGAGAAGAGGTGAAAGGCTGAAGCATGGCTCAAATCATGGTACGAACACAAATGCTGTTCTCATTTTGGCTCCTCTAAAGCATTTTCCTATTGATCACAAAAGCATTTTATAACCAAAAACCAGTTTTAGATGCAATTAGACAGTAACCAGAGGCTTAGAAAACTGAAATCACTTAATACTGGACACATCAGATCAATTCTGGGAACAGCACTCAGGGTTTACTAATGCCCCCTTAGATCTTACTGCCTTCTAAAAAGCACAGTGACCTCCTTGGAAACAAAATAATAAATTAATCATTAGGTTCCTCCACATTTCTTTTTCTTCTGATAAAGGAAAGGGCATTTCTCAGGGAAACCTTGGGGTTAATTTGCTGCATAGATCTTCTCTGTCATGTTTTCTTTGGCAAACGATCAGTGAGCTCATTAATTTCTATATCTAACTAAGTTTCCATTTGAAAGTACTATAAAGCAGAAACAACCAGATGCTCATGTCAAAAAGTAAACATTAAAGATAATGATAACATAAATGGTCCCTTTTTAAATTGATTCAAATGCAACAGATCACAAAAGACCATCTTAAACCCAAATGCTCTTAAAATGAAAGATGAAGACCTCCTTACACTCTGCTTCAAGTAAGTATTTAAGCTAATTAAAGCTGGGAAATCAATGAGCAGATGTTGTGTTGTGATATGGCCAGGCTTTGGACAGATTCTGGTAAATAAACACAAGCCTAAAAGTAAATTTGTGGGGGGAAATCTTTCAGGAAATCACACATATATAGGCAAAGAAGGGGAAAAAAGGGTGAAAGAAGGTACTGCAAAGGTAATTCAGGTGGAAGAGATTGCACTTTTTTTTTTTTTTTAACCTACTGGACGATATAAGTATGCAATTTAATAACTGTGAAACATGATTGTCCAGGTTAAATCTCTGAGCTACATGCCATGCCCTTGGCTCATGTCTGCACACTCATCTGCAGATGAGGACACTGTAGAGGGGAACACAATTCTCAAGAAAAGCCAAAGCGATTGCACCTAAATGCAGGAGAGAGGTTGTATATATTGCTAACTCTTCTCACTCCAAGGCTTGCTCAAAGTCTCCTTTTCCTTTATTTTATATAACTGGAGGTTCCAGTTGAGGTGCTTTGATGTTTCAGAGAGAAACCTGTGAAATCTATTTTAGAGAGAGAATAAATGCTGTTACAGGAGAAAATCTAGACTTTTTCAAAAAACACTGTCACTAGTCTCAATTTTGCAATGTTTTCCCTTATGCTGAGAACTTAGACAAACCAGAGCTGCGCCACACATTCACAACATCACTAGTGCCATAATATAAAGTGCTGTTCTCCTGGGTTTATGTCCATGTCTCCCCAGCAAAGTACATCTCCTACTGCTAGTGTTTCTAGATATCCGTCACACGCAGTGCTCATCTGTGCACATTTTATACATACAAAGACACAGAACAGAATTTATCTCATGGAAAGACCTAAGCCAAATAAGTTTTTCATCTCATTTGGAAAGAGATGAGATCTGATGACTTACAGCAACAAACTCCATGCTTTTAATTCACATCCTGGGAAAAGCCTATATGCAACAGTCCTGATCTCTGGGAAAGATTCCTTGCAGCAGACACAGGGCTCGAACTGGATCACAGAATAACAGAATCACAGAATCACAGAATCATAAAGGTTGGAAAAGACCTCTAAGATGATCTAGTCCGAATGTCAAACCACTATGTTTGCATTCAACAAGGAGTCAAGGGGCAGAAGCAGAGGCAAAATCTTTACAGGCTCGCCTTGCTAGGTGGGAAGCCTGCAGGCCAGTATTGCCACTGCACACATAATTAGGTCCTGCTTTGGCAAGCATCACGCAAAGAGAAGTCATAAACTGCTACATTACTTTTCATTGTGGGTTTTGACAGAGGCTCCCAAGCTGCTGCCAGGTTTTGCACCAAGTTTTCCACCTCTGACACTACAGACTGCGTGTGCCTCTCAGCTCACCAGGTGCACAACCAAGGAGACGACCATGAAACCCACACAGCGCAGCAGCCGCAATTCCTGCACTTTCAGAGGGCACTGGCCAGGTAACACGGTCTCTTCTTTGCCCTTCAGCTTCTCCTCCAAGCAGAAACAGCTTGTTTTCTATGACTTATTTGATGCCAGAGATCAGTTTCTGTCTCCAAACTGCTTGTCTGCTGCCAGACTTGCTGCTCTGGTCTTTAATAAACTACTATTTTGCAGGCAATTTTAGAGAATCAGATAGAGAACAAAGAGGCTACCAAAGCAACAATAAAAATGCAGATGGAGAAAACAATATAATGAATAATATTAGATTGGCCCTAAATTCAGCATTGGTGTCTCCACAGCCTATAAAAAATCCATTACTGTATGCTTCTTTCTGAGCTGTGAGGCATACGGTATAACCCCTTCCATGACAAAGTAAACATCTTCAGAAAATATCTACTTCAACAACAAGCATTTCTATAAAGCAGATTTTCTTGAAAGCTGAAAGAAGAGTACTCTTATGCTTGTAAGATAGCTATATCCTATTTCAAACAATTTACATAGGTCTTTAGACAGTAGCAGCAGGTAGTCTCCTTTCAAATAAAAAGCTGATGCTATGTAAGCAGACATTTATTTTGCTCATGTGTCAGAAGGGCAGACCAGTATGATACTCAAATGCAGAGTAATGTAACTTAGAGAAGGGAATCTGGTGGTTTTACAAAGAGCTGGAAGTGTATTAATTTAGCAGTTCCTCAGCTGACCTTCTAGTAACCATGCAGACAGATACTGGAAATGCAATAAATTAGTGCTGTCACCACGAAGTTCTGCTTCCACCTTTGCTTTTTCATAGAACTATATACAATTTAGTTGCATCAGCTCAAATTTACCCTTCACTGCACCATTTCAAAAAAAAAAAAAATATATATATATATATATATATATCAGAGACATTTGTGGGGTGGATAAGCCACCAACAAAACCAATTCACACCTGAGCTGACAGTGCCATGGAGATCCAACCCCAAGCCATGCCTACAGTTAGAGCATTTACCAGGGCAGGACACAAGGCAGCTCACACAGCCACTGTCCAAAACCCTGACCTCGTGCAGAAATGGCTCAGTTTCCCAAAGGGGAACGATAAAAGCTTGGCTAGGAACATTATTTCTCAAAGAAAAAACTTCAAGAAAACTAAATAACAGACATGAAAAAGGAAAGAAAGAGTGACAGGATAAATTGTTTGCAGGACACAAGCCCAATTTTATTGCCTGATTTTTGTTTTGGCAGCTGCATGTCCCAGGGATTCCTATTTAGAGGCAGATTTTACTTAAAGCTTCTGTGTTGCTGAGTATAGAAGAAACAGGAACAAAAACATGTCTCATGGACACGTACTTATTTAGAAACCCAGAGGAAGTGAGCCACTTGTGCAGCTTCCAAGCTTGTGTTGTTTGATTTTGATTTCTTTTAGGATTTGATTTATTTGATCCTTCTAACTAAAGAAACATAATGAACACAACTTTGCTTTCTTCTTTTTTCAAGCAAGCAGTAAAAACAAAACTATAAAATATTGAAAAAAATAAGCAAAGGATTTTAGGCCAGGAGGAAATAACTGTGGGTTTGCAATTTTGTGGATTGAAGCTACCTTATATGGGTGACCATAGAATCATAGAATCATAGAATGGCTTGGGTTGTAAGGGACTTCAGAGATCATCTAGTTCCAACCCCCCTGCCGTGGACAGGGCTACCAACCACTAGCTCACTGGATCAAACTGCCCAGGAACCCATCCAGCCTGGCCTCGAACACAGCCAGGGATGGGGCAGCCACAACTTCTCTGGGCAGCCTGTTCCAGCGCTTCACCACTCTCTCAGGGAAGAATTTCTTCCTGATGTCCAACCTAAACCTCCCCTCTTTCAGTTTTAGCCCATTCCCCCTTGTCCTACCATTATCCACCCGTTCAAATAGTTGGTGCCCCTCCTGCCTGTAAGCTCCTTTCAAGTATTGGAAGGCCACAATGAGGTCTCCCTGGCGCCTTCTCTTTTCCAAGCTGAACAGTCCCACCTCTGTCAACCTTTCCTCATAGGAGAGGTGCTCCAGCCCTCTGATCGTTTTGGTGGCCCTCCTCTGGACCCGCTCCAACAGCTCCACTATATCCCAGCCTTATCCTTGTGTCCATGAGCCAGACAAGCTCAACCCAGTGTCCTCATCTGGGTGCACAGCAGCCACCCCTGTTTACTGCTGGCACCCAGCTCACATTTTAGGGACACTTCCATTATTGGGCCTTATTACCTCATATCCTCAGCTTCCTCACTACAACCACCAGGGCTTGTGTCAACCATACATGAGTGACATCATCTGCTGAGAAGGGCCCAAAGCCATACAGAAAACATTTAGCTATGCTCTGAAGTTGCCATCTCTTCGAAATAGATGTGTCACCCACCTTAAGGTCTGTAGTTACTAGTGTCAAGAACAGACAAGCCTTTTCACTCAGTCCCATGAAAATGTCTGCCAACCAGAAAAGCCATGCTCTCACATTGCAGCTCTACTTCTGCTCTGCTCCTCTACACTGCCCGTTGTGAGACCCTCAGAAGACTGACCTCAAAGTCCTCCGTTCTTTGGGGACACCAACCCCAAAACCTAAGAGGCTATGGTGAGTCACCAAACCATTAAACACCTCTGCCAGCTTGAAAACATTGTAAACAGTGACATAAGCCTGGATCCTTCAATTAGTTACAAACGTAAGCAGACTTATTGCACACAGTGGAAGCATTTCTGGGCAGAAGATGAACTCTTGAAGCACAACTCACCCAGACGCAGGATGTGGACTTTGCACACCCAGTGACCGTTCTGAAGATCAAAGCTGCAGTGGGGCAGAGAGTCTCTGAGCCATACATTGTTTGCTTCATATGCACTTACCTTGAATTATGTACTGTCATTAATGTTGTAATCATGGAGGCCAACCATGCATTTTTGTGGCTGAAGTGAAAGTATGCTTAATGGTGCAATTACATCTAAAACAGAGATCCTATGACTAATTACATCCACGGAACGGCAAGCACAAAAACTTCATAGAGCAAAATTAAGAATGAATTATTTGTCTGGTAGTTTTCCTCTTTATTCAAAACACAGCAGTGTAAAATATAACTGGCAGACTCCACATCTTCCTGTGCCTTCAGCAATGCCAGGATTATCACCAACAGCAAGCCCATAAACAGCAAAACCTGTGTAACAACAAAGGCGCACTTGCCTTCATGTTGTGCAGAAATGATCCCATTTCACCCCAAATTAAGGATACAGTCCTGTTGGGGTATAAAGACTGTGATCAACCATTGTCGTGCCACACAAACAAGTTAATGGGTGACTAATGGGGCCTTCAGCCATGCCTCATGTGTGTTCTATCTGTTTGATTTTCTGTCTGGCTGATGTTGATGGAAGCTACAGAGTGAACCAAGGTGAAGACCTTGGCAAATGCTTGACCAAGGCCAAGGGCCACCTGGACTGGCCAGTGTATACTGGCTACCAAGCCCTAACCAATTGGCTACCAAATATCAGTCATGGAGGATGATTTTGGCTGGTGAACCAGACCTGCAGTCACACCACAGAACACGTTACCTAAATCCAGCTTCTGCCAAGCGTGCAGACTTCCCTACCATGACTTCAAAACCAACAACAGGAGAAAGTGGCTCCAGTCCACCTCTCCCTGCCAACTTTTCCCATCCCACGCTGCTCATTAACTCAGAACAGACAGGGTTTTGGCTTTACCCTATCCAGACGCCAACTCCTCCAGCCCCATTAGTGAAACACTATAAAATACTGAACTACCCAGTTGCTGCAGACCAAGCTTTGGTCTGCAGGCAAGGAAGTGTTAAACTTTCCTCCAAGCCTTTACTGATTCACATGGAGTTTATTTCAAGAGCACTGTGGTACCCTGAGATTTAAGTTCAATGGTCTCACTCCATCCCAGACAGAAGGAGACTGATTTTAATGGCACCTTATTCCCTGATCCAATTTTTCTGCTTTTGGCTCCCTTTTCTCCACTTTCTACTTTCATCCTCCTATTATAGAAATAGTGAAGTGCAACCAACATTTGTCCTTTTTCCAGACAGCATTTAAGAGAGCAAAAAGCCTCTATAAGATGAACATTTGCTGTCGCTGTCTCCAGCCCCAGGCACTGATGCTCCCCTCTGTGGGCAGAGATCTGCTGCAGCTGTTAAACTCGAATCTGCTGGGTTGTACCAGGAAATGCTTTTCATGTTGCTAACACAACTCCAGCAAAGTTCATAACATTGGGATTCTTTAATGCCTAGTGGAAGACTGAGTGATTTTCTCCTAGACTTCTGCTAGCTAGCCCCATCTCTCCCCCTCAATTGCCTTCATGTCCCCTCAGTGCTCCAGAGAATTAGTTGGGAAATGTGAACAAAACCCCCTGGGACTGGAAGAAATCTGCCTGAGATCAGGACACTCTGCTCCTCATCGTGCTACAGCTTCGTTATGCTGGCCAGGGAGCAATCACAAGCACGGGACAGCCCATATAGGGGGGCAGGACACACATGCTTTGGGCTCAAAACAAGACTGGGTTTGGGAGCCAAAAGTGAGAGGCATAAAAATGGAGGAAACATTTCAAAACAATTTGTTTTCTCATCATTTTTGCTGCTGATCTCTACCACAAATAAACTCTTCAAAGCCTACAATGTGTTCTGAGATTTTCAAGTAAAGAAGTTCCTGACCTCTGGAAAGAAAGCACCATGGTAAATACATTTGTTTTTTGAAAACACTAGCCACATACCTCTTCACATGAGTTATGAAGCAACAGGAGGAGATAAAGCAAGTGGGCAAAAACATACATGACAAATATTTCAGAGCACTCAGCTGAGGATGATTGGAGGGTTAAGCACTCAGATGGACAGGTCACATTTCCAAAATGGAAAAATTCAATCTGCGGATACTGATGTCCAGACAAGTCTAGCTCACTCCATTCCCTAGTGTTTAGCTGCTACGAAATGCCTGTCCAGAAACCATCAATTTATTTCAGCGCCATTTTAACTACACAAGTTTATTTCTTCAGTTTGAGAGCAAATTAGCAAAACACTGACCCCAAACAGATATTCTGGACTTCACTGAGAGCTTCCTAAATTTTGCTTCCAGTATCACTTCTCTGGGCACGTTTTAGAAAGCATGAAGAGGGATGCAGACGAGGTATATCCAGCAAGCAGGAAACTTCCACCTTTGGTATAGGAAGGCCTCTGGACTTATTAAAATAACATGGAGGTAAATTTAGCTCCTGTCCCTCTCCCATGACCAGCTCCAAGGTCTTTGCTCCGCATGAGCTACATCCATAAGAGGCAGGAGCCCAGGAATGGCCAAAATGCGCAGGAGTGTTGGAGGAGCAGCTGACAACTCCTGGCAGTCCCCGCGGAGGCGGGCTGGAAAGGCTGCTGATGGTTTGTCAATAAAATGCTGTGACATTGAGCAGCACGCTGGTGTGCAGGGTGGCAGCTGGAGGCCAGCCTGAGGGTAAAGACTCGAGGAGCGGTGATCAAAAAAAGCCAGAAACACAGCATCCTGCAGCTACGTGAAGTTTCCAAGGAAGCACCGAATGTCTGGTCTGTGTTTGTTACATAGCCCGTCACCTGCAATCCCACAGGAGCCAGGACCCACTCTCAGCTCACGGTAGGGCTCCTCCACATCCTCCTGGCCCATCCAGCCTCTGATCAACATCAGGTATGGTGCCCGTGAGGGGTGCTCATTTCCTACCCCATCTGCGGCTCTCATCTGCCCTTAAGCTACCCACAACCCTCCAAAACACAGCCAGCACTGTCATGAGCCCAGCCCCACAACACAACAGTGGGAGCCAACAGAAAATAAAGAGACTATTCACATCCTGAGTTCGTTTCTGATGTGGGCTGGGAGGAAACCCTGGAGGTCTCTACCTAATATGCAAAGCGCATCCAACTGGATGCAGTGGCTCAGGGTCATGTCCAGCCAAATTCTGCATATAGCCAAAGTGGAGGTCCCCCAGCCACTCTGAGTGACCTCCACCAATGTTGACCACTCTCATGATAGAAGGTTTTCCTACATCTAATTGGAATTTCCCATCTCGCGAATTGTGCCATCGCTCCTCGCCCTGTTGCCACACACCTCTGAGCAGAGTTGCTCTCCCAAGACAGCAAAAAGGTCTTCCCTGAGCTATCTCTCTTCCAGGATGAACAAACCCAGTCCTCTCAGCCTCTCCTGCCACATGCTCTGGCTCCACATCACTTTGGTGGCCTTCAATGTCTTTGAGCTAATCTATGTTTCAGGGGGACGCCTGGGAAGCCCAAAACTGGTGTTTTCCTAGGGCACAGATGTACAGTCAGAAGTGAGGGACTTGCTGCACATACCTTACAGCTATGTTCACTCTCTCCTCCTCTCACAATGAAACCAGTATGATAAAGCCTGAAACCACCACATATCTAACAGCAGCAAATCGCTGAATTGTAGTAACACAGCCACTGCCGATCACAGGCCAAAACCTGCACTTCTTTTGTCCTAAACTGTGTACAGACTGGGAGAAGAACTCATTGAGAGCTGCCCTGCAGAAAAGGACTTGGGCGCTGTGATTGACGAGGAGACCTCATTGCGGCTTTCCAATACTTGAAAGGAGCTTACAGGCAGGAGGGGGACCGACTATTTGAACGGGTGGATAATGGTAGGACAAGGGGGAATGGGCTAAAACTGAAAGACGGGAGATTTAAGTTGGATGTTAGGAAGAAATTCTTCCCTGAGAGAGTGGTGAGGCGCTGGAACAGGCTGCCCAGAGAAGCTGTGGCTGCCCCATCCCTGGCTGTGTTCAGGGCCAGGCTGGATGGGTTCCTGGGCAGTTTGATCTAGTGAGCTAGTGGCTGGCAGCCCTGTCCACGGCAGGGGGGTTGGAACTAGATGATCTCTGAGGTCCCTTCCAACCCAAGCCATTCTATGATTTTATGATTCTATGATTCTATGATTCTATGATTCTAAATGAAATACAACACCAGATACCATAAACAAGGACAAATTTGGACAAAACTTCCCCAAAAAGCCTTTTTTTTTTTTTTCCCCTTTCTTTCTTGCAACTATCAGTCTATCAGCTATTGAAGTAAATGATTTTCTGTTCCTTCTCCAGGATATACTGTGTTAAGTTGGGTGGTGAATTTTAAAAATTAATAGTAAGAATGGTGACTGTGTGCAAGGCAACTGCAAAAATGCAGTCTGAAAAAAAGATCCCCACTCCTCAGAAATAAAGGCTTTGGAGAAAGCAACTGGTGGCTACAAAGCCTTCTTCAGTTGCTAAAATTCAGAGCAGCTGCAGCATCTCTTTAAAGGCTGTTCAGGCTTTCAGTGAAAATTCACGCAGCACATTAGGCAATGTCAGGACTCGCTGTGTCAGGAGGACATGATGAAAGTTGATACTGCTCTCCAGAAACTAATGGGTTTTCATTTGCTGCACAAATGATAAAGGGATGCCATTATTTGGAATGAATATTTTTTACAGCATGATTAGCATCAAGTAATTATTTGGAGATATCAGTTATTTTATTATAGCAAGCACAACAGAGTGGTTGTTGTTCATGTAAGGAGAATGAAGGGTGAGACAACAGTGCTGTGCATCATGTAATTGCAACAGCAGGGCTAGGCCTTCCCTGGTGATGAAAAGCTCCACAGGAATTCCAAAATATGCTCAGTCAGTGTTTATTTATTTCTTGCATCATTGCAGTCTTTCTTAACCACCAGAAAAAAAAAAACATGTGAAAATAACACACAACATCCACTTAATCTTTTATGTATGACCCATAATTTGGTCTGAACATTGACTCATTTTTATTTCTTTCCATTTCCAATATATGAACATATGTAACAGGATGAATGGAGGCATTGAGGATGCTAGCGGAGTACTTGGCTCAAACGTTATTGTGTGGGGCAATGAAAGTTCTTTTCTTAATGTTGGAATATTTAGAATACAAAAGATTATATTCATTCTAAGAATAAATTTCACTTGATCTTATCATGCTTAGACATATTACTCAAGTCCTTGACTTTGAAACCATATATAAGGATTGACATAGGGCTGAACTCAGGACTTCTTGCATGTGCAAAGGCAGCAGGAATAGGTACTCTGTTTTGCCTTCAGCTATTATTTTCTTTGGCTACCTGTATGCTTCACAGGGACAGTTGTTAATGTTCACTTTCCTTGCAATAGGCATTCCACCCTGCCCAGTTCTCCTCCAAAGCTACTATAAATGGATTTAACTGAGACCATATTATTGAGCCCTGTGTAATGAGCCAAAGATTTTAGTGGACAGAAGTTTGACAAAGCTCGAAGGGTTTAGTTCAGTGGGAAACTGGCTTCCAGAGCAAGGCTGACTTAAAAATCTGCTGTCCTCAAGCACTTGTTCCTATCCCCTTGCTCTCTCTTCCACACTAGCCCAGAGACAGTGTCAGCCACCACCGCTCCCTGCTACAGAGATTTGGCTCTTTTTCAGGAGGTAGTGTTTGCAGTGTTAGCTCTGCCTTGTTGTGACAGCCAAAAAAGTAGTCATCAAATACATGTTTGCTGATTTCTCTGTGCATCCTGTGTAATCTATATAGTCGATATTTGTTTTTCTTTCTTTCTCTGGGATTCCTTTGGTCTTATTTTGTTTTGTTTTGCATCATTTGCTAAGAAAGAACAACTACATGCTGTTTATTTCTCTGCTGTAATTATCAGTCTGTTGTAAATGACTGGCACAGAGCTAATCCATTGCTAAATCTCAATTTAAAACCTAAGGATGCTCTGAGTTTGTATAACCCTCTGAGCAGGAGTAAATTTTACTTTTCTAAATCCATGCTGGGTTGTAAAAGTCCTCTCTCTGTTTTGCCTAATGTACGGCTACGGAGTTTCACAGTAATATTTTTGTTCCTTTCTTTCAAGATATGCCACCATGAATTCCTATGTAATTAATAAACTCTGACCCTGAGTTAGTAAAGAATAAGAACACAGAGATTTATAGATGGCTGGTTGCAGGCTCCACTGGTTCTAGCTTTGGCAATCAGTTTGCTTCTGCGAGTTGCAATCTCTGTGATACAGTCACAGTTCATAAATACAAGAGACAAGACTCATTGTTGACCCACATGCTGTGACATGTCACTAGTACTCCGTGCCACTGCCGCTCCCCATTACTTTGATGTATATTTCTCATTATTTCATGAGTAACACAAAAATCATACTGAACCAGAGGCAGCAGAGAAATAAATCTCTTTCAGATAATCATTTCAGTTAAAAAATTCAATAGATCTTTAATCCATTCAGACACTGTATTAAAAAAAAAAAAATGTAGCAAGAATGCATTTAAAGAGAAGGCAGAAAAAATACATTCCAAGTGGCCAAGTGGCCTAAGCTGCAATAATATTCTACTTAATACGTTTGGACAAGTGTTTTAAGGAAGACAGATGATGTCTAAATGTTCTTTCTTGATAATTTCTTGTGTGCTTTCAATTTTCTGGAGATAATTAGTCATTGTAACAGGAGCATTTAGACTTCTAAACACACATTCTTTCACTAAAAAATAATTCAGTCAGGCTGGCAATGTGATAATCCTTCTCTGATTAATTAAACTTGCAGCATGCGGTATTCTATAAAAGTATATCTAGACATGGAGTGTAACACCCAGCAGTCTTGTAGCTAATGCTGGGTCTTTGCAGATTTAAGTTCTATTCTTAAGGCTGTTGCATGCTGTCTGTGATTCCTGGGCTAAAATTTTCAGCTTCGTATAATGAGAAACGCACATTCAGACTTCATACCCACACAAATCCCAGTCATCGATGTGCCTAGCTCCAGGAACAGAATTTGATCGTCTTAATCCATTTTAAAGAGCCAGGAGGTAAATGAAACCTGTATCTATCCTGATCAACAATAAGCACGATATCAATCCATACACTTCTGCTTAATTTAAAAGCTAATTCAAAAATTCCTGAGGATTTAATTGGAGTGAAGGCTCTCAGCAACTCCCCAGCTGACAGCATAGCTTAGGGTAATTCACCTGTGGAATCATGGACTGGTTTGGTTTGGTTTGGTTTGGTTTGGTTTGGTTTGGTTTGGTTTGGAAGGGATCATTTAGTCCAGCCCCCCTGCCGTGGACTGGCTGTCACCCACCAGATCAGGCTGCCCAGGGCCCATCCAACCTGGCCTTGAGCACCTTCAGGGATGAGGCACCCACAGCTTCTCCGGGCAGCCTGTGCCAGGGCCTCATCACCCTCTCAGTGAAGAGTTTTGTAATTATAGCCAGTCAAAATCCACTCTCTTTCAGTGGAAAACTATTGTCCCTTGTCCTGTCACTGCAGGCCTTGATAATAAGACTTTCTCCAGCTTTCCTGTTTCGGATGTTGTAAGGCTGCTCTAAGGTCTCCCCAGAGCCTTCTCTTCTCCACAGGAGGACTGGCAGTGCCCAGAATGCTCACCAGCCCTGCAGGAGGCAGCCCCCCAGGTGCTGCTATCAGGGCTTACACTAGCCTTTAATAAAAGAAAAATAAAATAAATAACAATTCCACAAAGTCTTGTTCTTACTCAAAACAGCTGGCACTGCCATGTGCACACTGCTTCTTTCTCTGCCTGTTTCTGCTGCCTTTCCCCTGCCCTTTTGACACCACCCTTGATGGCACCAGCTTGCTGAGGGTCTAAGGGCAGTCATATTAGATGGTTCTTCCTGTATAAAGACATTTCTAGAGCTACTTTTTCTGTTTTCCTGTGAGGTCAGAGACACTGGAGTAGCGGTGAACCCATCTTGACGAATGGGCACCATGTAGTATTCTTAGAGTTCACCTTTCCAAACTGTTTATCCTTAACACACACACTTATTACATACTCTCTGTTAAAAGAGAGCCAATGGTCTCAGATTCCCAGTACGGATGGTTGCTGTCATTAAATTCTTTTCCTTGTTATTTGTGTGTGGTCTATATCCACCAAGAGAAGCCTGAGTATCCACAGGATTAAGTGGTAGTTGAGCAGTGGTTTTAAGGACAGCCACCATGCCTTCAAGACAATGAGCCCTGAAGCTGACAACCTGACAGCAGCTGTAAGGCACATCTATTGTGGGCAAAGCTACATCCCATCCCACATGCTGAGCTCGTGTTGTATTCAGCAGAGAGAACGGCACCTTATCTGACCTATTCTAAACATCTCTGCTAGGGTGGAAAATCACACCCATGAATGACCTGCTGGCTCTAACTTTCCCCAAAGGGCACCTAAGGTAACCAGTTCCCACATAAGTATCTATCCACACTTGGGCAGATGAACCTTATTCTAAGTCTCTGCAGGTTCCCAGGCCATTGTAGGAGGGCCAGAGCTAATATAAAACTCTTTGATTAGAGAGCTGCAACATCCTCTGTCACAGATTCACATCCTTCAGAGCACAAACCAGAGTTATTTTTATGAGTACATTGTATTTACTCAGATTCCCTTCTGTTCCCAAGTGGGATGCAATGGGTTTGGGGAAGAGCAGTATCTTGACACAGGCATGTTGCCTTAGATCACTGGACATGCACACTCCATAACCTTAGCATTTCTTTGCATGTCTCCATGACTGCCACCAGCCCAGCGTTTAAGCAGCCCAGAGGATATAGGGATGTGGTTTTATTGCTGAGGAAGCTAAGGCTGACAGGCCACGCTTGTGTCAGTAAGACTGAGGAGTATCAACCACATGTTGTGGCAGTGGAGCAGGCTGGGCACCATTCCCAAGGCGCAGTCTGGATGAATATTTTTCCCTCTTTTGCAACATTTACAGCATCTTTCATGGACACTTTGCAGCTGTGGAGAGACCCTTATCTCTTCTGGCAAAGCTAGGAGCCTGCCTCGTGCAATATGTGGGTATTTTCTCTCTTTTCACCTTGACAGCTGCAAACTATCGTCCTCATTCCTGTCCCATTTATCCCACTGGGAACTCCTAGATTAAGTAACTCTTAGATAAGAGTGAAAAATTAGTCATCATAAACACGTGGGCTCTGTGAAGAACTCTAACTTTCAAATAGCAAAATAGCTTTTGCTGCAGTGCTGACTCTGTGAGGAACTTCATTCACATTCACAGCTCCTGACGAGGCTGCTATTTTTTTTCTGGAGTAAAAAGCTCACAATCAGCAAATAAGAGGTTCTTCCAGGGATAAAAAAAAAAAAAAAAAAAAAAAAGCATTATTATGCACATAGACCTATTGGTTTCAACAGGCATGTGGCAGAGTCTGATCCTGATTAACCACTTGATATCAGGGACCTGGATTCATAGATTATCTGCTGCTGCATCAAGGCTCACAGTATTTGAAAGCTAAATTGGCTTCACAACTTTCTAACCTTAGCATTCACCACACAAAACTGTTTTCTACCTGGAATCGTGAGCTCTTAAGAAACGACTCTGCACCTTCCATCGGGACTCGTCAGAGATACTAACTCATTCAAGCCCCTGTGAAATAAGTGATGTTGTAATCCTTATTTATTGGCACAGAAACAGAGGCAATAAACAGCCATACTTTTTGGAAAAAAGAATGCAAGCAATCATTGTGAGAAACAGCAATAAAACTAACATCTTCTGACAACCAGTCTGTGCCTTCAACATTAATAAAATCTACCCCGTCTAAATGATGCAGCCAAAAGAAAGAAGATTGGTTTCATTCCGATAATCCTCCTGCTTCTTTCACATGCTGGAGCCACAGGACCACGTCTTGGTTTTGTACCCACACAATATGCAAACCTCCCGATTGCTCAGCCTCCTGCACTCATGTGCTAACACTAAAGAGCATCTCCTGCCAACTGCAACTGACATGTTATTGTTATTAATCATCCATATATGCCAGTGGAGCTAGATGGAGTATTCTATTTGTATAAAGTATCACACTGCAAATTCCCTATTTTCTCTGGAGATGACCATATCATCTGACTATACTTATATGCTATGTTTTGTTTGGTTGGTTGGTTGTTTTTTTTTTTTCTGTTAAACAATTAGATTATACCTCTCATTCCCCTATTCATTAAAAATATGCAGTAGAGACATAGCCATTTCCTTGCTGCTGCAAACAAATGCTTCTATCAGAAAGTCTGCACAAAAAAANAAAAAAAAAAAAAAAAAAAAAAAGACTAGGTGGTAAAACAGCAAGCAAGGAAGGATGAGATCCTGTCTCATGAATAGGATAATGCCATATGGAGAGCTTGGACATTTAGCTCAAATGGTAAGGAACAGCACCATCTTACTTTTGAATTGCAACTACAAATCCCCAGGGTCAACCAATCCTTACCCTAACAGTTTGGTCACTTTGCGGCTGTGCAAAACAAACCAAACAGCCTGCACGGATAGTGTCACACAGCACACAATGATACCCCAAATGCGTTTGCTCCAGGTGCAGTTTAGCCACACTACCTTGGTTTGGTGCCCAACCCCTGCAAGCAAACCAGTCTGGGGTCCCGGTGAGACCAGTAGCTCTGCAACACTCATGGCACTCATGTGGCATGGACAAACCCTTATAAGCCTACGAATTATCAGGGTCCACAGGGATGGTTTTACAATCAAGACACTGCTCCTTCTTGTCCTCTCAAATTCTGGAGTCATTTATACAGTGCCAGAGACCCTGGGAGCATCAGTGTTTCCGTAAGTGTGAAACCTCAACGAGGGAAAAACCTCTGCACTAATGAGAAATGTTCCTGGTCAGCTTCCAAAGCAAACCCAGCATTTGCAGCTTGGTCTTACAACACCAGGGTTTGGTCCTCTTTCAGTACAGTTGTGTTACACCAAGAGGGACACTCGCTGGCAGAAAGTTGCTAATGTAAACACAGAAAGAGAATGAAAGGAGGAATTTCGGGGGGGTGATTTTTTTTCCTATTAACCAGAGAAGAGCAAACAAGCTGGGGTGGCATTGCATTTCAGTACACAGAGTGTATTTTATTAAGACATAAGTAATCAACGTACATGGCACAGGCTAAGCTCTGCGACACACACACAAAAGCTGCAGAAATGGCCCATGTTTGCATGCACTCCAGTGAAGAGATATGCATGATAAACAGAGTGGTGTCCTCAGGCTTTGGTGGGTTTTAAGTTGACTCTTTCACCTGTTACACAAGCACAGATACGAGTAACAGAGAGTATCAAGGTTTTTCCCAGGTTCTTGGCTGTCTGGGCTACAGGCAGTTGGGTTTGCAGCTTCAACAACAAAGCAAAATATTGGCCCGATCCACAGTGCTGCCAATAATTATCAACAATGTCTCCACCACAGTATTATATCAAGTTCTCTTATTTATTGGAAATAGATAATCACAAAAGTGGAAATTGGCTTCGTAGCTGAGGCTGCACTGAGACTTCCACTTAAAGCAGGAACTCTGCCTCTTGGTTCCTTAAAAATTTTATATTAAAACTCAAGAGATTTTGTGGTTCCACTGTTAGTTTGAAATGAATGCAAGGCAGGAAATGCAGAAGGGCTTTGCTCTGACAGTCGATTTCTCTGAATTTTGCATGAGTCAAGCAAGAATAATTGGTCCAGAATTCATAATAACAGAGGGAAAGACTGTCTTCGCTGCATGACAGCCAGTGAGCCCATCTGCAGGGCACAGGGGGGAGGACCAGCCCCATTTTTCCCACAGATGCATGCTGCTGCTAGGGAGAGATGCTAACTGCAACACCAGCTCTAGCAGCATGTTGTTTGCAACACGGACACCCAGTTGCTACCAGCGCAGTTGTGACCTCCAAATTGTCACACGAAGGCCATTGGCTTGGGATGGCTGCTGTCCCCTGCCAAACCAGGCCATGGTGCAATGATTCAAGAGACAAAAGGTTCAATATTGCAATCCCAGGCTCACTTTGACTCTCCCCACTGTCCCACGGACGCATCGATAAAACAAATGAGCCACGCTTCACTGAATCGGCACAAACACGCTGAGCAAAGCAGCAGCGTGAAGCTCAAAGAGCAAAATGCACAGCTAAATACAGTAATGGCTCAGCCTGGTTACCCTGCAAGCAGGTTTTGTGGGTGCCAAGAAATGGGTGCAGGCACCAGAGAACGTGATAATGACAAAAAGTAACCCAATACACTCCATGTGTTTGTGCTTGATACCGGGAAGAACAGATTTCTTGCATATTTATCTTGTATTTCTGCATGATTCGATTACTGTACAGCCAAAGTCTGACAGGAACTGAGGTTTATTTTCTTTTGTTGCAGGAATTCATTTCATTTTTAAAAGTTGGGTGGGGCCAAATGGGGAGCAAATTGTAAAAGCAGCCTGTAGAGTTGGACTTGCCATTTTCTGCGCATGGTGAAAAAAGTCACACACAGAAATCCTGCTGGACATTCACTATATGCCTTATACACACAGCCCCTGGCCTGAGGAATTTACAAGGAAAATAAATGCAAGCAGAGCAAAATAAATGAGACAAGAGTAGGCCAGATGAATATGGGATGATGAACAGGAATGAGATGGGAGAAATATTGTTAGTAGGAGGCAGATGTATGGGAGGAAGGTAGAGCTACATCCTGGACACTAGGGTTAGGACAAGCAGGTTTCAGTAAAAATGCTGGAACCACAGGAGCAGCAAGACGTGATTTTCTGAATGACACTTTTTGCCCTACCTCTCTTACCCCCAGCAAGCACTCAAAAAGAACAGGATTTGTCTGGAGACATGAAGACCTTTTCCTTCTTCTATGCATTTGTGATTCAGCATCCTACAATGGGCTGCACAGCCCTGTACAAGGCTCAGGGATTTCAGTTTAACTAGGATCTGCTACCAGGCAAAAACAAAAACAAACAAACAAACAAAAAACCATAAGAACAAAACATCTACACAGCCTGGAGCCATGTATCTTGCATGGGTCCCAGAGAACATCCCTTTTGCCACTGTAGCCCATCAGATGTGGCAAATGTTGCCCCTACAGAAAATATACCCAAGGAAGGTCTCAGAGCAACGCCTCATTTTGCGATCCTTGGCTGTAAATTTATGTTCTCCAAAGATGTTCAAGTCCCACTGAAATCACAAAGGGAAGGCAGCTGAAAATTACCAGCTGCTGAGTGATTACAGTCCAGAGACTCCTCCATGACTAAAGGAGGGAAAATATTGTTCACTGCAAGCTTATCGATATCCCCAACACTGGGGTAAGCTTTGGGGTCAGACGATTTCATGTTTCAGATGAGTGCTTAGGAGCCCAAGAAGCAAATGATCCCTGTGCAAAAAAAAAATAAAAAACAAATAGCTATTCAGTCTGTGCCAGGAGAACTGCAGGAGCTCATTGCACTGATGTGTTTAACTGTTACAGTGAAGCAAGAGCTGGCTCCTGCAAAGTACTGGCAAAAACCTTCCCTTGGCATCCACTTGTACTGCCAGATTTTGGCTCCCAGGGGACGCAAGGGAAAGGGCAGGCACACAGCTGGGATGGAGCGGAGAGCAGGCACACACAGTCCCCACCCTGCAGACACAGAGTGCTTTCTTTTCCAGCTTATCTGTAAAATCTGTCACGTGTGGACTTCTTTTTTTGCTCTTTTGCAATTGCATTCTATATTAAAAATAGACTTCTCCATGATATGATGGTGCTTCTTAGTATACAATGTTAATAGCTTGTAGTGTGTCAGGTGTGACAAGGTTTGACAGAAGGCTTGGTGTCCACAAGGCCAAGGAGCATGAGCACATGGACACGTTGAGGTGGTCTAACCCAGCTGTCATCCATCAGGTAGTACTACCCACTTAGAATCATAGAATTATTTAGGCTGGAAAAGACCTTCAAGATTAAATCCAACCATTGACCTGAGTCCCGTCACTAAGCCATGTCCTACCTCCAGGGATCGGGACTCAACCATGTCCTTGGGCAGTGCAATGTTTGGCCACCCTCTCCATGAAGAAATTCTTCCTAATGTCCAATCCAAACCTCCCCAGGTGCAACCTGAGACACTCACTGCAGCCCACTCTCATTTAGTGTGAATTTCAGGTTTTTATTTAATAGGAAACAAAACTGGGCTACAATCCTGGATCTCCATATCCCATGAAGGCATAAATGAGATATTCCAATGATATAAAAAATACCATTTGGGAGGTTTATGTCTCAAGGGGAATGAGGACATGTAGCCCTGGGGTCAAGACTTACTATCCCACACCACCCTTGTGACAGCCATATATCTGGGAGTGGTTTGAGGTCTGATGGCAAACTCACCCCATTACAGAGGGGAGCACTGCCGAGGCAGCACTCAGCTCTTGCTGCTGCAAGTCCTTGAGCCATGCAGGGTACAAACAGCAGTAAGAGCAGGAGCAGTTTCACGGGCTCGAATTCAGATGGGTAGGTTTAAACTGAGAAGAATTGACTTTGGACTGTAGATCGGGGATAAATAGGTCCTCTTTGGCATGTTGCAAAATGTAAGATCCTAATTCTTTCCCCTGGGGAAGCATTAGGATCCCCCTCCAAAGCGAATTTTGACTGCTTTGGATAAAGCAATGGAGAATACTTCGCAGGGAATAATCTTGTGGGTGGAAGGGATGATCTAATAGGTCTTTTCCATTCGTGATTTCCAGGATTTTTTGTGTTTCTGACATAAAACCTCAAAATAGCAACATTAGTCTAGGTCAAGATAACACTGAAACTGTGTGTTTGTTTTACATCTGGCCAGGAGTAGATGTGCTGCACAGTGGTTGTATGAGTCACTCCTTGATACTATGTACTGCCCTGGGGTGGGGGCTTTACATGGGGCTGCAGAGACGTGCAACATGGTGACCATACATAAATGCCATCACAGATGCTGCCCAACAAGCTGCCCTGCTCCTTCATGCTGGCATACTCTCCTTTGATAACTGTTCCTGGCATTTCTGACAGCCATGTGAAAGCATGGGCACGTGTGTGTACTATATGGCCCACACCTCGTGGACCCAAGCATGCCACCAGCCCATTCCTACACCTGACCCAGGAGGTCTTCTATGAGGTTCTAAATAACCTCACAAGCAAAGCCATAGGAAATGTGTGCACACTTCATAGGTTCATCAAGCTTAACTTCACGCATCTCAGCTTCACCTCTCCTCTCAGCTAAGCGCATATCCCAGCAATTGCCCCCAGATAACAAGACACCCATGGCCCCTACAAGAGCACAACTGAGGAGGGGTGACTTGTTAAACCACTGCTCCCTCACCATATGTATGAGGCTTGCCTTACTATAAACCATTTTACTTTGCAGGACCTCATGTTGTTTACCCACAAAACGAGGAACATCTCAGTTTTCCCATCTTGAAACGAGGACAGTGACGTTTGTCCCCACCATGTGCTGCAGCTTAATGAAGGCATGTCTCCAGAGCACTCAGAAATCACCGCAGCACGGTAGATAATGGTTGTCACCAGAGAGCCATGCCCTGCTGGATTGCACATCGCAGGTCATTAACTAATCCCTGCAGTATGTACAAATAACTCTTATGATTATAAAAGGAGTTACAGACACATCAAGGGAAAACCAGACCCCTCAGGGATCAGCAACTGCTCTCTCACTCCAGTCTTGTGGCTAATACAAACGACAAACATTAGAGGGGATTGAGGCAGATCAAACAAACCTAGCCTTCAAGTGCAGCCACCAGGAAAGCCAGAGAAAGCTCAGAGAGTTTTCTTAGATGTCAGGCAAATGCTGCCCCTAATATATACAAATGAGGAAAAGCATTTATTGAAATCATTATTCCATGTAAAACATGATAAAATGCTCTTTGCCATCTGCCTTTAGTTGGTGTAATTACTACTGGGGTGAAGTCAGACAGCACCAGAACTGTCCATCCTGTGATTCTTGGTCCTTTCTGAACATCATGGCTCCTGGAGCCAGCAGTTACACAAGTGTTTTGAAGTGGGGTGGAGTGAAAGGAAGCTGGAGTGCTGTTTTCTTTTATTTTCTTCCAAATAAGCTTCTTTTTTTCCACTGGAAAAAAAAATAATCTAAGACATGGAAATCTAAGCTCCATCACCTAGAAAATTAATTTGAATATTAAAATAAATAATAATAAAAAAGTCTTGCACTTTGGAAGGATGACTCTGAATACTGTGGACAGCTATAAAGAATGCACTATTTCCTCTATAAAACTATTTACTTATTTATTTATTTGAATTAGACAAGAGTCTTAACAGCAAAATTTTTCTCTGCAGTCCGAACTGTTTTGCTAGATCTAGGATTTCAGTCTGGATCCTAAGCTCAAGAGGGCTAACAGCTGAGTTCTGCTCATAGCACATGCTTTCTCATTACATCTGACCTTACCTCACATGGGCAGTGGGGGAGTCTCCACCACAGAGATAGGGGGCTCATTTTCCTATCAGCTGCTTTGCATTTCAACAGCCTGCATACTGAATACTGCATTTGCAGCTGATGTGCTGACCCACTGGTGGGCTGGTCTGCAGTGCGAGGTTCAGTACCGAATGCCAGCTCCCTAATGCCTGGATGCGGGAGATGCCAGCACCCCAAGGACCTGGGTGCCAGCATCCATGGCAGGTAATGGTGACACTCAACCAGACCCAAACACAGCTTTGCCCCGATCTGTCAACCCGTGACAGCCAGCAGAGGCTACGTGCCACTGCAGATCCTGCCTTTGAGTCATCCCTGTGCTTTACATACAACACAGGGGCTGATGCAAATTTATGTAACCGCACACCAGCCGGGTTTAGTCACCCTCTCATCACGCACACGCAGACATACCCACACACACCACAAACCCTGCTGTGTGCTTCTGAAAACCAATGTGGTTCTAGAAGCCAAGATAGGAGTGGGTTACAGGCAGCCAGGGCACAAACTCCCCAAAAGCTGCAACAGCATCCTTGTCCCTCTTGGCCCCCAGGGGCTGGGAAACAGCTTGCCCCATCCCCGGCACATGGGCAGGACACAAACTACTTTTCTTAGGAGCAAGAGGGTTAAATTCAGCAGAAATGAGCTGGCTCCAAACACATTCTCCAGATTGTTTTGAGGACGGGGAGGAAAACAAGTATTCCTCAGAGAAGGGCCGCCAAATCGTCTTGCTCTTTGCTAAATGACCTCTGCGAGAGATCTTAATCTGTCTTTTAATAGGTTCTGCAAAACAATCTCATCTGTGGTAGCCAAGGCCATGCTGGAGGGGGAATTCGAACCTACCTTATGCAGATGGGCAGAAGGGTCCCTGGAGATCCTCCTGCCTTTGGAGGCATTGCTGTCTTTTCGTTTATGAAATAAAACCATCCTTAGAGACTGAAGCTTATCAACCACCATTCAGGTGAAGGTCTGCCAGAATCATGGCTGCAATCCAGCAAGGGAAGGATTCGGCAAAACAAAACACTCGGCAACAGTGACTCTGGGACTTCTCTAAGTGCCCATTTCCCACTGCCAGCTCAGGAGATACCAGTACATTCCAACCCTGAGTGTATGGCACCATTTGTGCTGCAGAAAACAGCACAGTTGTGTTCTTTTTTCTAAAAAGGGCAGAAAACATTTTTCTTTCATAATCCTACGTAACACTTCCTCTACTGGATGCACATTTCAAGCTCCTTGTTTAGTGTCAATCTGTACATCTTCACGGGGAATAGGAGCATTGCGTTGGCTGGCACCAGCCTCTTCTATCTTGGGGAAAACAAGTTTGGGTAATAATAATTTGCTTAATTAAAATCTTCTTGTTCTTCCTTTGGATGAAGTTTTTCATCTCCTGCCACAACACAGTGATGAGCAGGGCAGTATGAAGCACATGTTTCTAGAGCAGCAGGCTGTATCTTCATGTTGGAACAATCAAGTTCTGTACACACTCTGGGAAGGGCGTAGACACTAAATTCAAACCCAGATCTTATGATCTTGTTTCCAACTCTGTCACTACTTGTGGTTCCTCTGTAGCCTTAAAGGTCTACAAATTTATTAAAATCATAGAATCATCTAGGTTTGAAAAGACATCCAACATCGTCAAGTACAACTACCAGCCTGACCTACTGAGTCCCACCACTAAATCATGTCCTTTAGTGCCACATCCACATCTCTTAAACACCTCCAGGGACAAGGACTCAACCACCTTCCTGGGAAACATGGTCCAATGCTTGACCACCCTCTCCATGAAGAACTTCTTCCTGATATCCAATCTAAACCTCCTCTAGTGCAACGTGAGACCATTTCTTCATGTCCCATTTTATCACCTGAGGAAACAGACCAACACTGTGCTCGCTGTAGCCACCATTCAGAGTGGTACAGTGTACAGAGTTTCCCCTAAGGCTCCTCTTCTCCAGAATAAACACCAACTTTCTCAACTGTTCCTCATAACTCTTGTTTTCTAGTCCCTTCACCAGCTTCATTGCTGTTCTCTGCACACACTCAAGCAACTCAATATCCTTGTAGTGAGGGGCCCAAACGTGAACACAGTACTTGAGGTGCAGTCTCCCCAGTGCCACACATAGTGGGCAATCACTCCCCTAGTCCTTCTGGTCACACTGTTTCTGGTGCAGGCCAGGAGCCATTGGTCTTCTTGGCCACCTGGGCATGCTGCTGGTTCACGTGCCAGCTGTAGACCAGCACACCCAAGTTCTTATCTGCCGTGCAACTTTCCAACCAAATAAATTATGCCCCAACTCTACCTCTACCCACTGCACCTGGACAAAAGGTAGTTTCATTTTACAGCCTGGGCACCAAATATAAAGTGGCTGATGTTTGACGTAACCACCATGGGATTTCGAAGTAGAAATCCTATAGATTTATGTTGCGCCCCTAGCTCAGGTGAAATCTTCAGTCCCACAGAGACTTTACTTGGGGTGTTCAAATGAATTCATGGTGGAGCCATCACCAATTTTCAAGTTATTCAAAGCCTGGGCCTGAAGTGTAGCGAGACAACGCCTCCAAATGTGAAGTTAGATGAGTAAGAAGCACCCATGGTGGAAGACAGTATAAATAGACACTGTCACACATTTATTTCTGGGTAGTGACAATCCTTCTCTGTGGTTAGGATGTGGTTACAAGGTGGGGTGCTGCAGGGGATGAGTGCTGTCTGCATCCCCTGCTTTTGAGGCTGAGCTTGCATCTCTCCATGGAGCCATGGTCAGGTGGTCTCTGCAGACTTGGGGTTCTTTGAACAGAAACAGCACTCAGGGAGAGCAAAGGATGCCATCCCCATGTCAAAAGCAAACCAGCCTCCCTCTGCCTACCAGAGCCAAACACGCGTCCTGCATTTGATGCATGTTGTGCTCTTCAAGCTCTCATTCGTATGGTTGTTTCCCAAAATAGAGCAGCTGTGATGCATTCCTGAGAGCGAGACCCTGGTGTTATTTCCATCATGGGACATGGGGTGCCTGCCACAGGGTTCATCCACCTGCCACAGACAGACTGACCCACGGAGCCTACATAGGGTAAGCCACAATGGAGTATCTCTGTCCTGTGGTACATGGAGGGGCTGGGTGAAAGCATGGCCGTCGTGGAGCCACCAGCAGACTGACAGGGAACCCTCTCTGCCCTCTCTGGGAGCTCATGGGAGCTGTATTTCTGTGTGCAGTTCCTGAGGCAGCTCAAAATTATACACCAAAATAACACCCCCGTGGGAGAAGAGGGGATGCCAAAGCAAACCAGAGACTCACTGGGTCAAAGTTGTGGAGTCTGTTTCTGTAACAACCCAATCTTAAGGTAAAGCAGAAGGAAACACTGCAATGGCATGACTCACTGGTTTATTATAAGCAAGCTGACTCTTACAGGAGGGCTTCCACCAAAAACCAGGCAGCTGATGAAGGCCTACAGGCAGCCAGATACCGCAGACCTAGCACTCGGGGTCAGTCACACTATGCAGGTTACAGGGAGTCATAAGGCCTCCCACCCCCTCACTGGAGCAGACAGCATCAAATTTAGGCTCTTTTGGCCTCTGAGGATAGCCCCCCAGCTCAGCACCTCAGCCCACGCAGGGACTGAGGCCTGCCAGTACAAATGGCTGCAAACTGAGGGGAAGAAAGTAATAAACACAATGGGGGAAGCCAAGGGAAAATGCTGAATTTCCTGGAGGCTTTCCATTCACAGCTGCTTGGCCTCATAGACACCAAGTCCTCTGACTGAACCCAGAGACAGACAAGTGGGAAATTAGACATTTTGCACTGTGAAAGACATTTCAGAACATTGTAAAACTGATGAAAATGCAGCCACACCCACTTCTGCTCCTTATCTCATGTAGTCATTGGCCAAGGACATCCACGCTGACCCCAGCATCACGCCAGCTATGGCCGTGTTAGTGAAGTGTTGCCATTCTCCTGCTTTACGTGACAAGCAACTACCAAAGGTATCTGCTGTCTCCACAGCCACAAAGAAAAGGACTCTTCCACAGCTGGGTCTTGGTCATGCTGAAATGCCATCCCTGCTCTAAGCACTGTGGACAATCCTTCATACCAATCGTCTCCTTCCCCTTCTTCCCCCTTCCAGTTTGTTTCTTAAGCTGCACTAGAGCCCACAATCCTCTCCTTGCCACTTGCTATTAGTGCACTCTATTAAGAGCTTTCTCATCAGGAAATTGCCTTCCTATCTGTATTAAAATTAGTTTGGGGGTGGGTGGATTTATAATGCCCATGATGTTAGGCAAGACTCACATGTTTGCTTTTCAGATTTGATTAAGCATCAAAATAGTTTGTTTTAGGAGCCTCTAGAGCAACCAACCAGCGTGGTACTAAAATCCTAATTTACTAAGGAACCAGTTAATTTATCCCTTTACTACACAACCACATATGCAGTATGTACCCACTAACGTCTAGTCTAAGGGGATGAACAGACCTAGATGCACAACATACTGGCTTCTACAAATGTACTAAAGTCAACCTCATAAATGCAAACCTCTTGCTTTTCCCCATGCAGCCCCATAGCAGGGCTCTCTGAACTCTTTCCCATGAACTTCTTTCTTGTTCCATCCTTTCCACATACTTCCTTCACTGTACCTTGGGCATTGCACTTGCCTTCACACTACCCTAGACGCTCTGTCTTTCTCATGTCCGCACCCACAGCCCTTCTCCCACCACTTCCATTCTCACTTCCTTCTGTCCCTTAGGGAAATCAGGGCAGCAATATTTTAATTTGCATGGGACCATTGTGTAAAGTAACACTGATGAGAAGGCAAATTATGCCACAACGCATCACCAGCTGCCATCACCTAGTAGTTCGATTTTTAGATAAAGACTGGCTGCTGGCTTGTCACAGAAGCTCCATGCATTTGCCTGTTCATCCCTTTTGAATGTTTTCCTTTACAATCAATAGATTTCTGCACACCTAAAAGATGCCGTCAGCTTGGAACAAAGTAGGTATAGCTTCAGAACTTAGCAGAGCATAAGACAACGCACAGAAACAGAAATGTCATCAAGGTGAGGGTTTCACATTAGGACCATAAAAAATGACACACTGGGTGAGATCAGTGGTTCATGCAGCCCATGAGTGTCCCCAGAGGAGGTGCTCTTCAGGGAGAGCAGGTGAGCCTGGTCTCTACCTTCAGTCCCTTCCATTAGAACCATAAAACTATANGGAAGGGAAGGGAAGGGAAGGGAAGGGAAGGGAAGGGAAGGGAAGGGACCCACAAGGATCGTTGAGTCCAACTCCTGGCTCCACACAGGACCATTCAAAACCATTCCTGAACTCTGGCAGCCTGAGGCCATGATCACTGCCCTGGGAGCCTGTGCCATGCCCACCACCCTCAGGTGCAGAACCTTTTTCTAACCCCCAGCCTGACCCTCCCCTGACGCAGCTCCATTCTGTTCCCTCGCCTCCTGTCGCTGTCCCCAGAGAGCAGAGATCAGCGCCTGCCCCTCCGCTCCCCTGTGAGGGAGCTGTAGGCCACCATGAAACCTCCGCTCAGCCTCCTCTGCTCTGGACTGAACAAACCAAGGGACTTCACAGCTGCTCCTCATATGTCTTGCCTTCTAGTCTCTTCACCGTCTTCACAGCACTCCTTGGATGCTTTCTAATAGTTTTACATCTTAACTCTGCCAGTACCCACGTTTTTTGTCTAAGGGACATTACTGAGAATATCTCAGTGTTCCTAGTATCTGTTCATAAACCTATGGTCAATGAATCACTCTAATTCCCTTTTGAACTTGCTGCTATCAATAGTTTCAAAGCCTCCTGTGGCAATACACTCCAGAAACTCAATACCTACCAAGTACAAAAAATACTTCCTTCTTTCTTACTTTTAGCTAGATATCTTCTTATCAGTTATCTAAAAATCTAAAGATTTTAATCCAACCACCTGTTAGTTTCAATATATTCCCCATCTATCCTCTCTTCTTCTCTCCCTGCTGAAGTCCCTGCCCATGCAGTTTCTCCTGATAAGGTGCTGCTCCATCTCTTTGACCTTCTCTATCTCCATCCAGAACCACACACAGCACTGCCCTGGCATGGGTGCACCAAGACTTCCTACGGCAGCAATATGACACCCTACATCTTGTTCTCAACACCTTCCTCACCCATGTGCAGGGTTTTGATTGCTTTCTCGGATGTCGCTACACACGGAGCAGGAGACTGCAGGCAACATCTAACACTTACTCCAAGATCTCTCTCCCAAGCTGTGCTCCCAGTTGAGTCCAGCATCGTGAACGCATGGTTTCATTTTCCCTTGATGGATTATCTTACATTTATTTGCACTGAAGTTCATGTGCCACCTTTTTGACACATGGTCATTTTTATGAGATCTTTCTGGATTTCCTTATCATCCTTATGGCATTTGACTATCTAAAGGAGCTTCTGTAAATCCATTTTTCTGTTTACATTTGACCAGTTGTACTTTACAGGCTTTCCCCCTCTCTTCATTTGAAGAAGCTTTCCTTTTCTTAGGTGTCAACATTCTGCCCATGATACGCTGCTTAACTTTCCCACTGAGCCTGCAGTGACTTTGATGGACAACTTTATTTTCCTTCGAATTGTGGCACACATTTCTTCTCACACACTACTGTTAACAGTCTCCAAGCTGCATATAGGTTCCTTGGTTTTTCAAATCACTCCTTTTAAAGTCTGCCTCATTTTGTCCCTCTCTTGAAATCAAATCTTCACATACTGGATTTATGTGGCTTGCCTTTTCCTGCTGTGATGTTAAATCCAATTGTACTGCACTCGCTACCAGTGAGCTTGCCCGCTAATGCCTCTTGGACAAGGTCCTGCACACCACTCCAGGCCAAATCCAGAATAGCATCTTGTCTTACAGGATCTAGGATTAATTGTTCTAGGAAGCAACTATTCACTCCATCCAAAACTTTCTCGCTACATCTCATCCTGATGAGGCACTTACCCAATCTATGTACGGTTAGTTGAAATCTCCTGCTATTAATACCTGTCCCATACTGGCAGCTTCTTTAATCTCACTTAATATTTCCTGACTGGGGAGAGGGGGACCGCAGTACAATCTAAGTACAATACTTATTACTAGTCAGGATTTTGACACACAGGGGTACTGTAGGGTTTCTCTTTTTCCAGAACACTTCTATGCTGCTGCATTTTGTATTATGCCCCGCTTGCACTGTCACTCCTCCACCTATACATCCCACTCCAGAACTCTTACAAAGATGGTAGCTTGGCAACACTGCATCCCGCTAATTATCTCCTCTCCACCAGGTCCCTGAGGTACCCACTGTGTCACAGTTCTCATTTGACAACGAGCACTCTGATTCCCCTAACATTTTTTCAGGCTTCCAGCACTAGGGTACGAGCACTTGTACTTTTTGTCCTCACTCCAGCACCTGATGCTGTTGCAATGTCCCTCAGCTGCTTTTGTACTGAGCGCAAAAGACTTTCCCACTTCAGTTTTGCTCTGTGTGGCCCTCCCGGATATTCTAAATGCACACTGACCATCAAACGCATCCAGCTCATGGGCTGCACCAGTCCATGAGTCTTTGCACCTTTCAGCTTTCTCTCAGCTCCCAGTTTCAATGCTCTTCTGCGACACTTTCATGGTTCAGGGCCAGCAGCCTGGATCTGAATCTTGATTTGTTTTGGCTAAGATATAGCCCATATACAGGTTATTTCTGTCCTCAACAGCTCTTCAATTTCTGAAGTCTACCTCTCTGAGTCTCAGAGGGCTACCATGGAGATCCTGAACTCCAGCTTCCTGCTTAGCAACCTGAGATTATCCTGCAGAACATCCCTCCCATATTTCTCTGCGTACCAAGGACCAGCACAGACTATCTGTTCCTCCTCTGCAACCAACAGGAACTCACCTAGACAACCAGGATATCAACCTTTTTTGCCCTACAGACATGCCCCCATGGTAGTTTTCTCACATGTCACAAACTCAGCTCCCTCTATGTCTGATCACATTTGCTACTGTCACCATGTGCTTCTCCCAAGCCCATGAGATTTCCTCTGCAATTGGAGCTTTGTTGGTAGAAGACGACACTCACATGGAAGGGAGGTGACACCTGAAAGGTGAGGCTCCTCCACACCAGAAGAAAATTTGGCACCCCTGAAGACTCCTGCAGTGATGCAAAACGCCTCACCAACATCCCCTTTTTGTCTCTCTGGCCCTGTGGCAACACTCTGGGGTTTTAATGCATTTGTTTCTTATAGTGCTATATTTTTTCATTTCTTTAGAAACCATTAGGGTTAGATACAGGACTAAAGTCCCAAAGTTTGATATGAATTCACATACAGAAACAACGGAAGAGCTATATTACCTAATTCAAAGCCAAATCTGGATTCATATTCACATTTTAAATTATTATTGTTACTTAACAAATTTATTCAAGATGGGAGACAATATAGAGTGGGTATATTATTTTACATTTTCTGGATATCTACAGCTGCCAGATGTAGTATAAGGCAATACCTCCATACTACATTTTTACCAATTCTGTATTTCAGCTCAACTTCTTTTTTTCTACTGCCTTTCCAAGAAGGGAGAAAAAATAGGCCTTGTATGACAGAAATTTGCTACATTATTTGTACTACTAGGAGGCATTCAGTTACAACTTGATCAGACCAAGCAGAATACACAGAAGAGTTGAGCCATAAATGGAGGCATTTAATCCAAGTGTCAGAACCAGGAGACAGAGGCCTGGCCCTACTATATATTTATAAAGTTATAGAACACACCACAATTAAAGAACACAGACTAAATGTCTGCTTGCTGAGTCGGATGGTAGAGGTGAAGGTCTCATCAACACTCTCCCAGTTTCAGCCCATAAACACAGCTGGAAGTCTCTCCTAGAAGGACTGGACTTTGAAATCAAGTTAAGTGGGCAGCAGGACCCTAGGTTACTGTGGCAATGGAGACGACTCTTGGAAGTAACCTGCTCACCCACAGCAACTTCATGCAGCATCCTTCATCTCCAACGATGAAGGAAACCTCTCTGAAACAGAACTGTGACTTCTCCATTAAAAATAAATAAATAAATAAATGAAAATAAGAACCAGCATTATCCATTCAGAAAACCCAGCACATTCAAGGGCGAGTGAGCTATGGCATCCCCCAGCAACTCTTCGCAAGATGCTCTCCCAAACCGCATGCTGTTATAGTTCACTGTAAAAGGAAAACCTGAGTGAAGGGAAATGGTCCAAAATTCTAGGCAATGTTGACAGACCCTTTAAGAGAAGCACAGAAACACAGGAGCTACAAGACTTACATCATCCAAACTGTCAGCACCTCTTATCCTCGTGTATTTTTATCACCCATCATTAATCCAAACAGACTTTAACCCTCACAGAGCAAGACATGCTTTGTTCTATCTTAACAGTCCTTTGATAAGAGGAGCAAGGTTTTTTAAAAAAAAAATCTGTTCAACAAGTGGCTCTATAAGGCATGAGTGAGAAGGTAAAGAAAACCTCCATCAAACAAAGCGGAGTACTTCATGTTGGATCAAGTGCATCTACAGCTAAAATCTCTATAGCAATCCCAATGAGACATGAGAGAGAGGCTCAGATAAAGGATCGTGAAGTGCTTCAGGAGAAAAAACAACAACCTGACTGAACAAGTCGCCAGCAAGTGACAGACCTCAACAGACAAGTCATTAACGTCCCCAGTGACTGTCTCTGCCTATTAGTATAAGCTGCATTATGGGGAAGACAGCTATAGAGAAGTCACAGAGATTAACTAAAAATAGTCAAAGAGCCACGGAGGAACAGTCTTGTTCTAAACTCTTTATGCAACTTAAGATAAAACCAACCCAGATGACCAGGCGAGGCATGTGTGAAGTAATTCAGCAGCTCTCCATCACGAGGGGGGATGAACTCCATGGCTGTAAACAGACAATAACTCGTGTATCGACGGTGTCTGGCCATATTCTGGAGGCGGCCAGCTAGGGAAAAGACTCTTGTCTCGTTCCAGCCCAATATATACAGGAGCAAATCTGTTTATTTAGAGAATCATTCGTTGGTTTCAGTGGGGAGGGAGGTTAAAGCTTTATTTGTGATTCTCTAAAACCACTTGCTTTTAATTCACTGCCTAATCCTCAGGAGGCATGTAAACCAGACATTTTTTAACATAGAAATAAAAGAGGCCATTCAATTACATTCAGGCTGTGTTGAAAACAAATTGGAACAGTATTAAAGAGCAGACACTGCCAAATGAAGGAAATTTCTTCCAAATGCAAGGCTACCAGTTAAGCACAACCCAGGGAGCAGCCAAGGCCCACTTTTACAGGTGCCTTCCCTCACTCTCCATGTGCCATGCATCCAAAAAGCACATCCATCTTGTACATGTTGTGTATGCATGGTCTACAATGTGTTCAATGAGTACAAACACGTTTCTACTCACAGCAAGAGAGGGAGACCACATACAAGTGGAAAACACTGATCAGCTAAAAAGCATCTGCTGAATTAAAACTCATCAGATCAGATATAAAACATGAGGTAATTAATTATATGTCCAACTTGCTAGAACTGTATGATACTACTGGGCATTTATACGGATAACAAGACTAAACACAGTTACAGCTAATGAGTAAACATTTTTTGAATGCATATTGAAGATCACATTCAGAGCACAAGCTAGTCTTTTAAGCATGAGAAATCAAAAAGAGTACATATGTACTCATATGTAAGAGTATGTTGGGGGGGGGCATAAGCAAAACACCTGCTTTCTATGTCTCTCTCCACACCATATTGTGGAGGCCATTGTCAGGAAAAAAGGAAGAGGAGAAACAATGCTACTGACGCTGCATTCGCAATGAAATTAGTACATAAAGAGCAACAGAAGTCATTAGGAAATTGTGTGCATGGTTGGGTCCTCACCCACTCCTCCTCTCTCACTTGCTCATGCATGCATGAGCAATTTCCTACTACAGCTATACGTACAGCTTCATACTGCATCACGTCTTTAAACCTCCTTAATCTGGATTTAGAAGGGCAAATTTAGGAGGATGGCACTCGGGAAAAAAATCTTTTTTAGCAAAGTCTACAACAACTGCTCTTCTGAAAGACCCAGTTGCTGCCTCTGCTGCTCAAGTCAACACGTCATCCCAAGCCAGCGGTGACATGTTGCCTTTCTGCACGGAAACAACAGCTTTTCCCGTTCTTTCTGATTTGGTCTTTGTCATCATGGGCAGAAGAAGCATGTGTCTTATCAAGGAGCACTTGGCAAGGCAGCAGATCTTATCAACTCAAAATGCACAGCTCAGGATGGCAAAATAATCTGTATGAAAAGAATGAGAAGTGGGAATCAGGCCCCAAAATCTTCATTTCTACAGATGCTGAGTCTGTTCCAGGATGAGGATGAGGGGTGGTTCACTTCCAGAGAGCCTGGAAAACAAGAAACCTGGGCCCATCACAGTGGGGTTGGGTATCAGAGAACCTGAAGCCACCCTGCCTTGGGTTTGCTCCTGCACTCTCTGTTTCACCAGGGCAGCACTACAGTGGCTACTGGCCAAACTCTGCTCTCACTTACACTACTGTAAGAATTATAATAATAAACTCCATTAAAGTCAATAAGCCATAGAGAGATTAGTTGCTTGTGTTTTGTAGAGCAGCCAAACGGACAGCAGATTTGGCCATAGTGCAGTCTGAAGCCTGGCAGCACACAGCTTGCCACTCCTCAGAGGTGTTCTCCAGCCAACCCCGACACAAAACCCCCTTATCCCCTCCTCAGCCACACCTACTGAACCCAAAATACAGCCACACTCCCACCAGGTGCCTGGGGCAGTGTACATGGGCTTCCAGGCTCACAAAATCCCAGCTGAATTAAATGGGAGATTAAAATTCCTTGGGACCCACCCAAATCTGGTACTTAAAAAGTACCAAAGTGAACCCTCCTAGCTGGTGTTTTTGCATTGCTGACAAAAAGGACTCTCCAGTAAGATTTGCAACCAGATAGTTACATTAATTTGAATGAGTCCCTTGACATAAACCTCCCCTGCTGACGTCTGTGTCCCACAGAAACGGGAAAACATTACGTGGATAAATTGCATTCATAATAAGTAGCTTCGAAAACATGTTTAATCCCTAAAACCCAGCTCACATAAACATAGCCACAAGATTTAAAGCAACACCAAGAAAGAAAATGCAATGTTGCTGTCCCGGCTCCAGCTCCTATGCCTCCTCTCAACTCTTCCTCCATCTCTGCCCCTGAATAGCACACCTACTGGTTATCGCTGTAGGAAACCATGAGCAGCACATAGCCCTTAGTCATCCAAGAAGTCCTTTTTCCACTGCGAACTTTCACACTTTTATCTTTAGCTCTCATAAGCCTCAAGGTGACCCCCCGACACTTTTCCTACCTTTGGGAAAGGACTGTGTGGGAGTATCCTGGGGGTTCATGAACGGTGCTGACCTCTGTGGGTCTGTATGAGGGTACCCAAACACTGCTGACCTCAGAGGGTATGCATGGGGGTACTCTGAGGGGACCCAAACACTGCTGACCTCTGGAAGGAGAGGATTATCCCTTATATTGGGGTCTTTGTGCTTTTGGAGCGCTAGGTCGGGGATGCTTGTGCAAAGCCAAGAAAGCCAACATCACCAGTCAGGGCATAAAAGCTCCAAAGCACCTCAAGGTTCTTCATGCCTTTTTGCTTCATGATCCACCGAAAAGCCAGGCGGGCTGAGCCTTCAGAAATGAACCAAGAATGAGTTCTCTCTGATAGCTCCCTCATGCCTCCTTGCAGCTGTCCTCCCATCTCTCAGGCATGGAGAGCAGACCCAACTCAAAGGGTGCTCAGCAGTGACCCGGTGCACCAGCACCGCCACTGAAGGAGATGACCAGCAGCATGCTGCAGTCTGGATTTCAAATCTACCCAGGGTGTAGCTCTCATTATAAAGAAGAGAGTAAATCTGCCCCTTCGTATCTGGCCATGGGTATCCTTGCCAAATGAAATCACCTAGTAGAACCATTCCCACATGTGCTACAGGAGATCAGACTCCCAAGAAAACTTAAGAGCTAGGAGCACAGCATGAAAAAGCAAATCTCTGAATAGTTCAGGATGAAATAGTAGGACAGAGGATTAGCTGAAGACATGGGCAAAGTCCAAACTCTGATTCCTGCAATTAAATGGTTAAGGAGAAACAGGAAAGTTGGCCAACACATCTGGCAGAGGTATTAGCAATGGCAACACACGCATCTACAGGAGGCATTAAGGACAGCTATATACAGCTGCAGCTCGCACCATGTTGATGGAATTCCCATCTGGCCCTCTTAATTATTATTACAAAAGATCTTCTAATTATCTATCAGCCCTTTGCAAGTTACCTGTAAATGGGAACAAATTACTGTCAGATTATTATCAAGGCAGAGGCAGCTCTTCTACACAGTCCCTCCTTTCAGTCAATAGCAGCAGATAGCACTTGCTTGGGATTTTTGAAGTGCATTCCAAAGCAGTTTTGGAACGAGGAATATTTATCCTCAGTTATCAAATGGAAAAACTGACATACAAAACAGTCGCGCTGTAAAAAATATTGCAATGAATATTACATTCACTGGACCACATGGTTTGGAGGACTTTAGAAATAGTTACTGACTAGTTTTAGTTTGGAAAAAAAAAAAAAGTCTCAATTTTAAAAGCAACATTCACATTTTGTAATCTTCAAGAAGATTTTTTAAAAGATCTAACAAGCCAAGTGAAATATTTTACTTCAAAAACAATTTTAACCCAGACTAAAACTAAATACAAATCCTATCTGGAGGAGTCTGGGCTACCTGCCCTGCGTAAATCCATTGTTCATAGCTCTAATTTTAGGTTATTGTCTCTCTGAGCTTCCCCGCAGAGATCCTCTTTTCGGTCTGGAAATATTGTGTAAGTGCAAAGAAGAGAGAATTGGCAATGCGCGCAAGACTTTCAGGACATCCAAAAATCTCACAAGTCCTGGTCAACAGGAGCTCCACATGCACTGTTCATGTATATTCATAAAAGTCAATGTGCAATTTCATCCAACGTGTACAACCTCAGCTCCAGACAGGAGCAGTAAATCCATCCCATCCCAGGTGCAGAGGGTATTCTAGGCACTTACAGCAGGCTGTGTGTACACGCATCCTGGTGAAAACAGCAGTGCTTTAATGTGTTATACAGGGTCTGTGCAGGGCTTTCCAGGCAGGGAATGGAGTTGGTTGGAGCCGTCAGCATTTCTCTTCATTCACTGGCTTGTAAAGCAAATATTTATTTTCATTATTCCTTTTCCTTTTGCAGGACATGTCACATTAGAATCATGAAAAAATGAGGGGACCACCTTACAACAGCCTCTCACTTCATAATCTGTGGTCTGGAGTTTTTTTTTAATAAAGGTTTATAAGTCAAAACTATCTGAATCCATTTAATTTCTCTCTTTTTTTTCCTTTGTCTTTTTCCCCAGTTGGCTACTGAAAACCAATGCAAAGGAGTAAAGATTTTTTTGTCCAAAGCAAACAATTTAACGTGCTTTGAGGAAAAGATTAATTAAACTGAGCCTACAATCAGATGTAAATGAACCAGATCTGACTCCTCAGTACAGGCACCAGAGCTGAATTGTCTGGGGGTCACACAGGCACATCTGCTTCCAGTGTCTTCTCCCTGGGAATATAATTCAATCTCTGCAGATGCCAGTCGGGTTAAAAATCTAAGCCTCAAAAAAACAGCATGTTGCTGGCTCTCAAGTAGCTGAGTGAGGCAAATGCCTTCCTGAGATATGTCTCCTGGTCAAGGGGAAATGGTGGGGAAGATGTTGAAATGACCCTGCGCTTCTCGGCTATGCAACAAATCACTGCAGAAGTGCTGGCCCCTGAAACTGAGAGCTCAAAATGCCTATGCAGGAAAGAAATACAAAATGCAGAGAGAGGCTGGTACTGACAGATGGCGAAAACTGCA
Organism: Alectura lathami; assembly: GCA_013399715.1. Classification (NCBI taxonomy): domain Eukaryota; kingdom Metazoa; phylum Chordata; class Aves; order Galliformes; family Megapodiidae; genus Alectura; species Alectura lathami. The sequence continues at coordinate 155,748 of VXAV01006384.1, read as the reverse complement.
CAATCTGTATTTTTTAAGAGCTGCCACACAGAAGGTAGCCATAGAACCCATTCTGCTCCCATGTAGCTCACTGGCCAAAGCAGTGTTTTCTTCTCAGCAAGCCTCACTCCATCAACAGGCTTTTCTCCTTTGGATGGAATCGTTGCAAATTTCCCAGGATTTGGTGCTTGCATTCTGCAGAGTGCAAGTTCCCTAGACTCAAAGACAATTTTCCCACTTGGATGGGGGAGCAGAAGGCACCAGAACAGGTTGTCCAGAGAGGCTGTGGATTCTCCCTCCTTGGAGATCTTCAAGTGCTGTCTGGATCTGGCCCCGGGCACCCTGCTCTGGGTGTCCCTGCTTGAGCAGAGGTTGGACCACGTGGACCCAGAGGTCCCTGCCAATACCAACTGCTCTGTGATTCTGTGAAAGCCAATGGGGCACCAGGCTGCCAAACCCAATCCAACCATCACTTCTGCGCTCAACCGTCTCTCTGCCACAGAGGGGGGGGAAGACGTTAGCAGCTGAAGGATGGCTGGGAGAAAACAGGGTTGAAGAAAATCCTCGTGTGAAGATGGAGATTCCATTCCCCATCCAACCAACCCTCCTCCAACCTTCCTTTGCCCAAACCCACATTTCCCTAAAGGAACACTCCCTCAAAGCCATTCACAACTGGCTTAGCCTCCACTCTTGCTGACTTTACCATGTGAAGGCAGTAAACTGCTCCTTCCACCAACCACTAAACCTGGAAAAAGAAATCTGGGCTTTCAGCATAATGACCCAGAAGTAATTTTCAGCAGATTGGCCACATTGACATGAAACTGCAAGATCTGAATCACCTTTCAGTGCAAATAACAACTGAGATAATGAGCAGGCATGTATATTAAAAACCCATAAGCAAGATGTACACAAAATAAAATAAAATAAAATAAAATAAAATAAAATAAAATAAAATAAAATAAAATAAAATAAAACCACTTACAACTGCAGAGAGTAATCATGCCAGCTATTTTCAAGTGAAGGTAGAGTTACTGTTTAATGATTGTGGATGCTGCTTTTGTAGAGTAGAAGATCACAGTTTTCCTAATAGGTTACAAACTCAAGATGAAATTCTCAAACCAGAGGTTTTTCAGGAAAACAGCCAAAGTGCTGTGAGTGGGCATGTGTGTGGTTTTACTTTTTTTTTGCAAGATCTTATTTGAAAATGACCAGCATCAAAGAAATGTCTGTTTTATGCCAAAGCCAGAGAAGGAAAATGGTCCTACCACCACTCTCAGAGGACCGAAAAAGATCATCGTAAATTTCCAGAGATAACAGGAAATCTGGAAAGTGAAGTGAAAAAGTGAACAGCATAAAGTTAGATCCAACCAAAATAATTCTGACTTTTGTCTGTATTATTTAACGGAAGACTTTACATGCTGAATTTTTAATTGTTATTCTTTTGGTCCTTTTTTTCTACCTGACTCCACATCATTGACTGAAACGTCAGTTAAGTTATAAAGTTTTACCATACAACAGAACTGCTGCAAGGAATTGGTTATAAAGTTTTATAATACCAACAGCACAAAGTAAAAGGCCTGGATCCAGTCAAGAAAGAAGGAGCTGTCATACACATCACACCCTTGCACAGCCTGGTGTAGCTCACTGCAGGGACCCAATCCTCCAAAGCCAAACTGGCGTTAACTTAATGGCTTAGCAATAGTCCCAGCAACATGCTATTAGTTCAGAAACATGAAAGTCAACCGGTTTTCTCACGTGTGAATGCAGACAAATCACTTAACCTATATTTTCAAGCTGACTATTGATTGTGGTGACCCAGTTTGAGGTACCTTTGGCCTAATTTCAATTCATCACCTGCAGCTAAGCACCAAGACTATTAAATGTTTGCTCTCACCTCTTAGAGCATGAAGATGCAAGAAAGAAACCTTGGGATATTTTTTATTTTGCAAACTGTTTTCCCAGCTCACTCCTCCTCAGACTAGCACATCAGGTCCCCCACCCTGATGCAGCGAGTGCCTACATTAACTTTGGGCTGCTTTCAGGTGAGCCATACGGTGCTTTTACCAGCCCCCTTATTCACGTGGGACTCTCCTTCTCCATTCATCTTAGGATCCAAATGCCAGTGTTCAGGGATGCTGCTGAGCAGCCTGCAGGCATACCATACCCACACGCCATTTAATGCCGTTTCAGACCCTCTCTGCTATCCTGCTCAACTTTCAGCTCCCGCAGGGTGCTCATCTCCAGCACATTCTGTCTTCACGTGGCCGTTTCAGGTACCCTAAGGACATCCCAAATGGCACCAAATTTAGGCAACTACACCCAATATCCATTAGTGCAGTGAATCCCACCCAGCCTCTTTGCTGCTTTAAAAATGTGATAATTCCTGGGTAAAAGTAGATTAGTCTCGAAACGAGCAGAGCAGCACTTTTCAAATTTCTGCAGATTCTGTGATGCACAATGTGAATAAATAACGTGTCCTTTCCCATATTTCTCTAAGCTTGTGAAAAACCACTGAGTTTTATACGTTTCACCTAAAGCACACTCATCTGAGAACAAACCCAAATTACATGGAAGAAAATGTTTTGATCTGAGGCCCAATTCATTGCCTTGGGTTATTCTTTCTGCTACAGTCCTCTTCCCAGAAAAGCTAAAGCTATCCAAAGATAAGAAACAGCACACTTCCTCCGCCTGTGACGGAGGAAAGTTATTTTTCTGAGCTCTCAGAATTTATTTTGTTTTTACAGGATTGCTTGATTAAACAGAAACCTGTTAACCTGCTGAGTTTTCTTACTGCATTATAAAGAGCATTTCATAAAGGTTGGTGTTCCCTTATTGCAGTTTCTATGCCATCAAGAAAAGCATTCATGGTGTTTCAACAACGTGCTAAGCTAAATACTTTTTTCCCTCTCACTCTGCCAAAATACTTCTGCAGTGATGTTTTACAAAATGACTTAAAAGGGCTCTGGTTCACGCTGGTTGTGGCTCAGTGCTGGATGGGTACAGACATCCCCTCTGTAACCCCACCAGCTGTGGCTGCTTCTGCAACACCACCCGGGTGGCTCAGGCTGCCCTGACATGGCAAAGCAGATGCAGGGTGAGGTCTGGTTCACGGCTCCCATCACGCTCAGCTTTGTCAGCTGCTGTGATGAGCTCTGAGCGGGGGTACAAACCTGGTCCCTCACATTATTAAGAGATGTACAGAAATACAAAGGACAGCTACTCAGGAGGCTCTTGGTCACCTTTTTGCAGTCCATACCTATCAGAAAAGCAATTAAGTGCTTAATATTTTGGCTCCTGCTGATGTCCCTTTGACTTTACACTTCTAATAAGACTTCAGTATGTGCTTGGGGATAAGCACACCTGGCAGCACGCATAAATAAATTAATCATCCGCTAAGCAGGGTGAAGACTTCAATGTTGTAGTGAACTGTAACCTGAAATCACCAAGGAAAATTCACTTCAAGAACATCTCTACACTCTGTGAAAGTGCAGTCATCGTACACTTTGCTTGTGGAGCAGCAGAACTGTTTTTTAAGATGTAAAAAGCAGTACAAATAAAATCTGAATGGAAAGATGCAACTATTGGAACCTTAATTCAGGAAGACATCGGTGGTTTGCTAACTCAGCCCTTGTTCAACACGTTATTTGAAGATACCCACATTGTTTCTTGAGTGTGGCTGCTCCCTTACCCATGGCCCAGCTGAGCATCCTTTTCCCCCAGGGCTCTTTGCTTACAGCAGCCATAGGTTGAAGGCTGAGACCTACAGCTATTCACCTTCCCTCCAAGCTTATGAGAAATTTGACAGGATATCCATCAGCTGGCACTGTACTTCAAAGCAAAAACAGACACGGTGTTCTACTTTCCGAGTATATAACTTTTCATAATAGAACTATTTAGACCTGGAGATTTTTCTGACAAATGCCAAAAGCTTTACAGAGGCAGGCTTCACCATGGAGCTTTAATGAAAGCCCACTTTCCAATTTGTGCACCACCTTTACCTTCTTCCAGAATCAGAGAAAAAAACGAATGCACTCTGCCTACAAAAAGGCTTTTTGAAAACAGTAATGCTGCAGTGACTGGAAACACAATTACATTCCTGCTGCATCTCACAAGTACCAATTTTTTCCCCACAAAGACATGGAAATGAAGACATTACTCCAATTGCTTTAATAGTTCTTTGAAGGTGTTTCAAAAAGCTTATACCTTCAGGGTCACCATGGCTACTCACCTTGCTGACTTCAGCTACTGAAGTGATTTTTCAAGAGGCACAAAAACTGTTAGACATAAAAAAAACATAATTAACTGATAACTAACAGATCTGTAATGATACCAACGTATCTTCAAGACAAGACCACATTGTCTTATCACTGAAGGGCTCTTCAGGGCAGCACAAACCTTTATCCGTCACTTTGCAAATCCCAGTCTGTTGGCAGCATGATGAGAAAACCACCCTCATTTTCTCCCACTTATAACCTGGCTTGCATAGGAGAGGAAAATTGCCTCGCAACTTTACAGCTGCTTCCAATCATCTCCCTGGTGTCCATCCACCAGTAAACCTCTGCTGCAAAACCCATCAGCAGGCGGGACTTGGGAGCTAAGAGACATTTCTGGAACGTTTTGTGTGCCCTGCCAGAATTCCAGTGCACTGAGAGATTACCACAGACTCAGAAAATGAAATGCATTTCAGTTAGATTTTATTGTTTGTCTCATTTCTCGTGTTTTTGAGAAGTGGTTGTCCATGTCTTTTTGGAGTCAGTAGTATTTTTGGAAAGGGAGCAGGTTCTTGCAGAAGTATGTCCCACAAAAAGCATCATCTGCAGAACACCAGCATTACAGTCGAGTTCCCAACACACTCAAATATAACTTAGGGCAATGGGGAGATCCATACCATATTACCATAACAAAAGCAACACCTTGCACAGTACTTTTTGCGTGTTTCACACAGTAAGCTTTAATCTGTTAGATCTCAAAGTGAGTTACAAAGTAGGTTGGTGACTGCTTGGCAGACTGAAAAAACAGGGCAGAGAGATGCTGCAGCTTTTCGAAGGACATAAAAAGCCCAGTGGCACAGTTAGAAATTAAACCCACGTCTCCTGAATCATTATCTAGTGCTCTTCCACCCAATAAATGCCTCTAACACTACCCCACATCATCTCCAAAGCTCATGGCTTTAACTCCTGAGCTTCGTCCAGCTGTTGGTACCAATAGGGTGGTACCAATACGGTGGGCCAGCCAGGATGCTGGATCAAAGGAACTGGTTGGCAAAGTAAAAGGAGAACCTGTGCTTTTGCAGTTATCCTCTATGAGCTCTAACACTCTTGCATGGCCAGGAAGACTGCCATATCTAAGTTTTCTATTAAATCCTTCCCATATGAAGACAACTCCAGCTTAGCAATAGTCTAAACCTGCTGGGACACCAGGTATTTCAGACCATTGAGCCACTTCTAATGAAACACTAAGCACACCCATCTCCCCGTCTTTGATGATATTTGGAGGACTTTCAGTACCTCGCATGACCCCACGTCCCCTCCCTCTGTTAAAGCCACATGTGAGTGGCACAGAGAGAAGGAACAGTTTCTCAAGGGTTTCCAGATCGGTTTAATACTGTCTCACTGACATCAGAGGCCAACTCTCATTACTTTTCTTGAGAGCAACGTTAGGCCACTACAGATTAATCCTACTTTTTTCTCTTGCCTGCGCTTGTCATGACCAGAGACAGAATGTGCCAAGAAATGAAATTTCTATTGCATTTCAGAATGCAGACATGGACATGGCAGCTGTAATAAAATCTACCACAAATGCTGATGCCACCTAATAAAAAGGATTGAGAATGGGGAGCTAAACTCAATATGACAGTTGGCTACACAGAAAGGAGGAGTTTTGTCTGGACTTTCAGGAGACAGCACACATTTTCCTAGTTGCATCCTCAAGAGATCTCATCCTGTGCCTGCCTGGTATTGTTTTTGCTGCCAGAGCTTCATATCAGAACACGCTCGGCTATGCTAGAAGCTGACAGGAAGTCCATCAACCCTACAGATACAATAAGGGATGTTTAAAGATGACTTATCTTGACTGCTCATTAGACAGAGTTTTGTGCCAAGGCTTCAAGCAGATGTAACAGTTTATTCCACATCCCTCTGTGATTAAGAGCAGCCAAATATAAACTCAAACACTGCTTTTCTCCCTGTCTTGGAGCTCTGATATGTTTGTAGATATGCCAACAATAAATTAAGAGAGATCAGCATGGTCACAGGGCCCAATTCTTGCCTGAAACACCTATTGGAATAGACTGTATTAATCTAAATATGAAGTTGTGCAGATATAAGGTCTTCCAATGCTCAAATTCTGGTTTTGTTTATTTCAGGAAGAAAAAAATGACATAATACTGTGCTGAAACTCTTATTTGTCCCTAAAGACCGCGATACACACAAGTATTCAGCTAGAGCCAGAGAAGAAAGATGCCAGCAGATGGTATTATCCTAAACAAAATCAATTAAGGACATTTACAATATGTCAAAAGAGCAACTACAAAAACAAAGAGTAGACCTGTACATCTGTTTGTTAATGAAGCCGTGACTATCTGACAGTTAGCCAACTAACCATAAGATAAAGACCAAGGAGCTGCAGCAACACCAATAATACATAAGGAAATACCATATATATTCAGATTCAGATAATACAAGATGTTGAGCAGAAACGGAGTATCTAGATACTGGAAGACCATATGTCATGCATAAATATAGCAAAAATATAAGCAAACAAGTTTTTGGTATCACAGATTTTGTAAGGACTGAGATTTGCTGAGAAATTGTAGTAAAGGGAATCATATGGTAATGGTAAGTTAAGAAAAACTCTTCTCCTCCATAACACAGTCCTCCAGTATATTTAAAAGGATGCTGAGAACCCTGTCACCTTGCCTGAAATAAAAAGTGCTTGCAATTCCCTAAAAGCTGATTACAACATCCCAGGTGAGAACTCAGTGACAATCAAAGTTAGAGGCATAATGAGCTATGCAGCCAGATACGTCAATGGCTCCTCGTAAATGATATAAAAATATAAATAGACAGAGGGAATCCCAGAGTTATTTTTATGAAAAGAAATATTATACCCTTGAGTTCCTCATGGAGAAGGTGAAAGCTGCAAAAGTTTTGCATCGGTGAAAAATAATCTCTCATGTGCCAGTTTCATTACACCGTGCTACCCTAGCACACTGAAGGGTGGAGACCCGTTTATGGAATAAAAAGGCAAGACCAGAAACACCTGCAGACTGGAGGCTCAGATGGCCTGAAAGAAGCTTGTTGCTATTGAACACTCACTTAGCAGCAAAATACAAAATCACAGGGTCACAGAAAGGTTGAGGTTGGCACGGCCCTCTGGGTCCATCTGGCCAACCCCTGCTGCAACAGGGACACCCACAGCAGGGTGCCCAGGGCCCCGTCCAGGCAGCTTCTGAAGATCTCCGAGGAGGGGACTCCACTTCCTCTCTGGGCAACCTGTGCCAGTGCTCTGTCACCCTCATAGCACAAAGTGCTTCCTGGTGTTCAAGGAGAACCTCTCGTGTTCCAGCTTGTGCCCATGGCCTCTTGTCCTGGGACCGGGCAGAACAAGTTCAGATTTCACAATGCTTCTCCATCCTTCCTAATCTTTCCAATTCTGATACAAGCGCTGTGCTGACCGTCTTAGAAAGCACAATCCTTCACTCTTTTAATGCTCTCCCAGCCGGGCTTCCCAAGCACTGCCTTGCTACAGCTCCTAAATTCAGCCAGCACTCACAGCAGCCACCCTGTCCTGCTGCAGAGGACAGCATTTAGTGTCACTGGCTCTGTCACCTGTTCTTATCAGTGGTTTTCTGCAGATATACAATGCTATGAATGGGGATGGGTCTGTCCCAGTGCCCATCCGCTGCAATATGATGAAAGACCTGGTATTAAAATAGACTAGCATGCCACCTCCGTGTATAACACTTGTTATTTAGCTCCTAGAGAATCGTGTCTCCTAAATTTGCTGCCAAACAAATACAATATTCAGAAAGATTTACATTCAGTGTTAATCAGGGCAGAGAGATAGGCTTCTTCTGGAAAAATACAGCCTTAGCACCGAGAGCAAAGCATACTTACACCGTATATTGAAGCAATGCATCATCCATTTTTACCATAGCCCAGACGACAGTATCATTAGGCTAGAGATGGATAAGTGACAAATGATCTGGTGAATGTCACTGTGGGCCGTACAGGACTTCATCCAAGCACTCCTGAAAGCAGACGACTGGGTAAGGATCGTTAAGATAAAAAACGTATGGCTTTGAGAATGACACTCTTGGAAAAAAAAAAAAAAAACTGTGTGTATTTATATTTAATCTGCTTTGTAAATTGATTTTGTCACGTTACCTTGTCAAACCACTGAACAAACTGCAAATTGCTTAAGCAGCATTGATGGAGATGTGACAGATTGTTCAAGCATTGTGATTCTTTGTTCTCATATATCTCATTAAGAAATGATGATTGGTTCCATTTACAGCTCTTAAGTCAAATTCAGCAACTGCTGACACATGAATTTGACCTGGCATCTACCAATTTCTTATTGTTCTCACTTAGATATTGCTCCTGGTGAAGCATCTCTTGTAAACCATTACAGTGCAGTGGTTGATGGTTTTCTGATGATGTAAGACAGAAGAAAAAAAAATTACCCCCCTTCTTTGCTGATTTATATCTTCTATGGAATGAAAAGACACAAAACTTCTTGTTCTCTGTCCCCTTCCCCCTGCCTTCTTTTTGGAAGACTATTTTTAACCCCTGTCATTTCGGTAAATAAATTTGCAGCACATCCCTGCAAACAGCTGGGCTGGCAGAAGATGCAAACCGCCCCATGGGACAGGCACAGTCCCTTCCTATTCCAGCCTGGAATTGCAACATTTTTCTCCCCAGTCTTGTAATTTTACATTGCCATTTGAAACCTGAGCGTAAGGAGCATAAAATGCTGCTGTTCCAGCTTGCTGCTGAGTAATACAGGCCTTTCTGGACTCCCAGAGGAAAACCTCCAAGCTGTGAACATCAAAGGCAGAATTTTACAGTCACTTTGCACTGCTACAAATGATTTAAGAGCAAATCAGAAGAAAAACAGACCTGGTGTGCTTTTGTGTGCTACCCTCTGACTTCAGGGGGATCTATTCAGAGCACTAAGCCAACACACTGAGAGACCTCTAGAAAGACATTTTACAGGCACCTTTCAAAGGCAAAACTTGTTTTTAAATAGCGTTTTTACTATCAGTCTCCCTCTCTTCTTTATTTTGCCTTTAGTGCCGAGGTACCGGAATACCTAAGCCACTGTTATGTCCCTAGCAATATTGCTTAAATAATAGCAGAAAATGGAATTGATTATGGAAACTAATGCACCTGCCACCATAATGACATTAGTGGGTTTCTAACCGACATGACTTTCCCAGCCCTAACCATGCTGCAAAGAGAGGGCAGCATGCAGCTGCCAGCACCCGAAGGGGCAGTGGTGCGGAGTGAGTTAAGCGTGGTCAGTGATGCAGGAACCACCCCATCCACAGAGCTGAAACACACCGCAGGACACACCTGCTAGCACCAAGCACAGCGTTTGTCAGTTCATCCACATGCTGCAGCCAGGTTTGCGCCCAGAAACCTCTAACAGGCTCTGTCTGCTACACACTGGTTTCATTTCCCCATGTGAAGGGCACATTATCTAAACAAATCAAGCCCTCAGCCAAGCCAGTGCTGTGTGCATCCCAGGTGTGCACACCTGCGGGAAGTGACCGTGGCACAAGGGAAGGACCAACATGCTCCCTTTCTTGGCTGTGTTCACCCCCCTGAGCTAAATGAATGCAGGATCATCACCCAGTTCTTGTTTAAATCTGGGCAAAATGAGCATTTTTCTTTGAATATTTAACAGGACCTACCAAAAGAGTCTCAGAGATAGAGTCAGAAGGCCATGGAGCATCACAGAACCAAGACCTCCCACCTCTGAGAGCTTTCCCTTGTCTCTGGTCACGAACTGAGCAAGGTCATACGGTGTATTTGCGCAGCTGTGGAAGCACTTCCAAAGTCCTGTTAAACAGAACAGCATGAGAAAAAGCCATTCTGCTCCCTTCATTGCTGAAAGCAACCGGCTGGGGAACAAGAGTAGAAACACAGAGCCATTGGTGCGACCTAAGTCTCATCTCAGTAGATGGAAATGTACAATACGGCATCACAAAAACATCTGTCAAGAAATCGCTCCACAAACAAAAGCATTTAGAAACCAGCTGAAGCCAGTTTACACCCAAGCACAAATATCTTCTCATCTCTGCAGATATTCTCGTACTGAATTCAGGGTTAGACTCTATCAGGGATAATGAAACCTAGGTAAGTAGGTGTCAGTCTCCTGCCTTCACCTAAATGTAACCCCAGTAAGAAGTGAAATTCAGACTATAGAATAAATTGTGTTCCATAATGCTCTTCAACAGTTTTCACCAAATGGCACAGGCCATTCTCTACGCATTTATTAATGAAGGCAAACAACATGCTGTGCAGCAAGAAACTAGCACTATATATCACAATGTATCACTGTATATCACAATATAAATAGTAATTTAATGTATATATATATCCTATGTCTACACGTATATAAAGGGCCCCCGCAGCTTCATCATAACAACAATGTAAGGATGCTACAGCTGAAGCTGTTGGTAATTTCAGTGGCCCTTGACTGACAATGATGAAGTGTCAGTCACAGAGAATGAGCTATCCTGTATGAAGAACCCACCACTAGGAACTTTCCCAGCGGTGTATCTCATGAACAAACGTGGGCTAGCTGTCTATGGAAGTCAATTAGGCTTAAAAGTAGCTCATTTTAGACATCTTTTTCTTGGCATGTACCCGTTGCGATGCTTCGCCCTAAACTTCTCCCTTTTGACTTTCCCCCAGTGCAGCTCCACTCACATGCAGAATGACCACGCTCTCAGCTTTCATACTCTTTACATTCTCCTTCAGCAGTGCCAGAAGGGCACCAGTTTGCTTTCTATGTACAAACCATCTCGGCTGTCGCTCAGAAAACCCAGAATCAATTTATTTTCTTTCCTTTAAAAATACAAGATTCATTACAAAATCTTGTTCAATAGACTTGCCTGTAAAGTTTTGAGAGATTTTTTTCAGGGTCTCTCTCCTAAGAACATAGGATTTTTTGCCTATGATATAAATTACACTTATATGGCTTCTGCCAGGAAAATCAGGTGGTTAAAATACTTCAGATACACTTTAATATACCCAAGAGCAGCAGTTTCCCTTCAGCCTGCAGTATGTCTAAGTCCTGTGTCTGCATGCTTTTGAGAACCCTGTTGGGTTTTTTTGGCTCATTTCACCTCATATTTTCCAGCTCATTTTGCATTCCCCCACACCCCTTCTAAATATACAGCATCTCACTTCCTAAAAGCCATAACCCATAAGTCTGGGACACAACCCATCTCGCTTGTTCTGATTTATTCCTCTTTTGCCCCAGTGCCTGGGTAATTCAGTCAACAGGAGGCAGACTCTTATTTTATCCCATATATGTTTTTATCTAAGCATCTTTCCATGGCTCATCAAGCAACTCGGCTGATGTGTTGCATGTTATTTGCTTCCCTGTTCCCTCCCTGCAAAAGGATGTACATGTGCAGCAGCCTTCTAGGAGATGGGTTCATGTGTTTGTTTTGTTGGCTTTTTTAAGTTTGAGAGGAATCTGTGTTGGGAAGGAGAGCTTGTTTGCTTTGCAATATTCAGGTTGCTATGTAATTATGCTGGAGAAGGTGTATCAGAACACACTGGCTTGGACACAGAGGAGGAGGTGGTGTTTTTGTGATGATCATCAGCCCATGGAAAAGCTCAATGGTGTCAGATTTTCCCCTCAAATGTTATGTTTCTTGAACAAATAAATTACGTCGCTACACCAGGAAATCCATTAAGGCAGAGGTGTGAGGCTCATTATGATTCCAGATATCTTTTTGATATCTCAGGCCCCAGCTACAAGTAAAAGATGAAGCCTTTGAATTTGTTCAGGTACTCTGCAGGAAAAAAAAAAAAATGTAGGGAGCACAAAGCAAATTCAATGTGTTCACAGTGTCTTCTGCCATTGACAGCATATACCAAGCACCCTGCTGTGCCTGAAATTTCCAAAACACTGCAGGATCCATGTCTGGGTACATTGCAGTGATTTACTTAAGCTGAGAGGCAGGAGAAGACAAGAGTGAGCAGTGGAAGGAAATCTCAAAGTCAGCTCCAAATAGTAGTGAAAGATTACTCAGGGATGCTGCAGCAGGATCTCTCAATGGCAGATGAATTTAATCACAAACTGTGCCTTCCCCAGAGGAGATTCCCACATGGCTTAAACTAAAAGAGGGGATATTTAGGTAAGATGTTAAGGGGAAATTTTTGCCTCAGAGGGTGGTGAGGCCCTGGCACAGGCTGCCCAGAGAAGCCGCGGGTGCCCCATCACTGAAGGTGCTCAAGGCCACGTTAGATGGGCCCTGGGCAGTCTGATCCGGTGGGTGTCAGCCAGCCCACGGCAGAAGGGTTGGAGCTGGCTGGGCTTTAAGGTCTCTTCCAACCCAAACCATTCTATGACTCTATGGCTGCAAGTACTCTACACGCTCTTCTCTCCCCACCCAGCCCCACTCTATGTTGGTTTAGGGTTTTATATTTCATTTGGCTTTTTCAGCAGTTTTTCAAGTTTTCCTCTTCTGAGCCCTTGCCCGTCACGGGGGCAGGTCAGGAGTGTGGTTAATGAGTCTGGTTTTGTTGCCTGACTCCACATTGGGCCACGCTGCACAGAAGTGGCAAAAAATGCTGGAAAAAGATCAATGATGCAAAGCGACTCTTGGGAAATGCCACCACCAGGGACCAGCGCACACATTGGAGCAATTTCACATTGCCCCAAGAACAGACTGGCCTTCTCCAGCTCTTTATAGCTCTGGAAAAACCTTGGTTCCTATGAGCATCTGCAAAACAACACGGCAATAAAGCGCCCGTGCTGTTACCAACAGCACAGACACAGCACTCTGCAACTTCAAAGCCTGCTACAAACCTTAAGTAGTAAAAACTAATTATTTGTGATGCCCCTGGGTGACTCACAGATAAATAAACACATTCTGAAGAAGCTGCTGCTGACAGAAGCTGAACGAAGGAAGACAGTCTGCTGCAGAAGGCTGGGGTTAAGATTGAGACTCAGTTCTTCATTTTACTAGTGACAGGCTGCCTCATCTTCAACAAAGACATGTTAGCATTTTTGTCTTGTTTATTTAGATTTTAAGTTCTCCTGGGTATGAGCTGTCTCTTACTCTGTTGTTTGCAGTATTCCTAGCACAACTGTGTCTGATCTCTTTTGAGGCCAATAAAAGTCATAGTAACATAATATATGTATAGATATTTTAGAACCTTCATATGTTATTTGCTAGTGTCCAAACCTAAAATATACACTGGCTTTTCAGCCTTTGCAAATCTTCCAAACCAAACACGAGTGGCAGCCCTAGTTTATTTTGTACTACCCCTAGAAAAGAGGCATTTATGTGACCCATCGTGCAGCTGGCAAGAGATGGATGGCCACATTCCTCAAATGCTTGCTCCACCAGGCTGGCAGGCAGGTTTTAAACACGTTGCTCTGCTAAAACACACCAATATCACAGAACAACTTTGCAGCACTGAACGGTACTGGGTGATCATCTTCAAGATGATACCTGCCACATCAGAGGAACCCTTGGTTAAAGCCATCTCTCTGACCTCAAACTTCCCACATCTCCTGACCCTGCTCCGCTCCCTCTAGCTACAGATGAAGTTTCTAGGGCTTGTGCTCAGACACTTGAGCATCTGATGTAATTTCCAAATTTCTGGTGCTCACGCTTGAAAAAACATACCTTCAGATGCTCAAGTGATATCAGGGAGAGCATTACAAGCAGAATCTGCGGTGAGCAGAATGGGTGCAAATGCAAAGAACTGGGGGGAGGAGAGGTGCCACTGCGCTGTTACTGCTGATGGACCCGCTTTTTATCCCTTTTCTAAACCAAAACAAGACTGAAACTGTTTAGCTCAAATCAAGAATGTATGACAACACAAACAAAAATGAAAAGAAAGCCACAATACAACTGAGCCAGCATGTTTTCTCTCATTTGTTTCTTCCCCTTTCGACCCTTGCACAAGGTATTTTAGGAACTGTCTTCGTGGTTATGTAATCCTCTTATCTAAAGCTGTTGGTGTTTTTAAATGCAGCATATGATATTGCTCAGGAAAAGCACGAGCAAAATCAGTGATCTATTGTCACAGAGGATCTCCAGCCCTGTGCTCAGATATTCTGCACACAACTGATCCAAGAGAGCATCCCAGTAGCTTTCTCTTAGCACCGTGTTAAAAATACATTTTTTTTTAAATAAAACAGATTTTTAATTCAGTCAAATAAAAACTGCTAATAAGTATTATTTTAATTTAACCTCATACAATCTGTTTGGTGAGTAATTCTGGCACAAAACTCAATACACAGTTTTCAACATGAAAACATCAGCGAATGGCCTTGAAAAGTGCATTAACAATCTGTTATTTATAGTTTTCCTTTTTTAAAAATGATTGACGCAACATTCAAAAGAAAATTATAGGAACCACCAAGTTAGACAACACAAAAACATATCAGTGCTCGGATTTGATAGAAAGGTTTTAGGGAACAGTGTAATTGCCATAAAAGAGAAATATCCTGATTGCTGAGCTATTTGTCATTCCAGAACAGCCCAATCACATACGTATGTTTGCAAAATATTGTTATTGTTCTTAATTATTATTTACAGAAAACCACTGAAATGCAAGGGGGTTTGAATTCCAACCAAAGTGACAGATCGCTGCCCCAAGGAACTTCTTCTCCCTCCTTTCACTTATTACCTGTTTACTAATAGCACCTTTTTAGTTCCAGCTTGTTTTCATACTATCTAAAATGACTAGAAAATTAGGTCCTATTAAGTTATCATGAATATAAACAGTGACTCACCAGTTAAGTGAATACCATTACTGGCAATAAATTCAGAATGCTTGTTATTGTCAGGCAAACCAAAACAATACAACTTTATTCAATATTAATTGCATCCTTCGCTGCCTGAAAGGATTAAATAACTTCAGCCAATATTCTGTACATAGTACACAGGCTCATGTGCTAGGGGCAACAGAAATAATTGAGGTCAGTCACAGAGGAAGAGAGAAAAAAAAGCAAAAGGAAGGAAAAATAGATAAGGAGATGTTTCATCTCCTATGTGAAAGCAGATGGAGGGTGAAGGAAGCAGACAGGCTCCTCCAGATGGCAGGAGCTGTGGAGAAGAAGGCTCTCACACCCACTGTGTTGTGGCTGTGTTGGGAAGAATAGACTTTCCGATAAAGGATTACTGTGGGACTCAACAGGGCTGGGTTCATCTCCCCAACAGGCCTCCAGTCCCCTTGGGCTCTGCTCATCGCATATTTAGGGCTGGCTCAGTGGCCAGCAAACTGTACCAATATTTTAATGCATGCTTTGCGCTCAGCTCACATCTGCTCAGAGGGCAGTTGTGGACTCAGTATCATTTATATTAGTCGTGAGCTAGGTCAGGATCACATGCTGCTAAGAACTGTGCAAAAATAATAATTAAAAAAAAAAAAAAAGCTCAGACACCATATTCCATCCCTACCCAAACAACAACACAGCCAACTGGGTGCCCCAAAGTGACGTATCTTCCTGAAAGCTATTGAATATTTCAGAATCCTCTGTTCAGACAACACTAGAAAATTGACCCTTACGGTACCCCGCTGCCCCAGATAAGCACTGTATGAAATGCACCCGTGAGGCACGCTGGGAGAGCTGTCAAAATCCCTTGTCACTGACAGCTACAGACTTCTCCCCAGTCCTTGCAATCAGCCTTTAAATCAGATGGCCATCTTGCTTCCCTTCTTATCCCATTTCAATTCCAGCTGAATGCTCAAACCTGTTATTTTCTGTGAGGTTTCAAGAGACACCAACAATCTACATTTTAAGATACTACAATTCTCATTGCAACAGTGGGACTAGTCGTTTTTATGCCTCCAGGAGCACTGGACAATAAAACTGTATCACATGATAGCAATGAGGCTTCCTTAGTTTAAAACAAGTATGTCACCCTAAAGGAGTCAATTCAGTGTTTTTCCAGTTTCTCTACATTTTCTACAAAACATCTTAGTTGTTTCACAGCATTCAGTTGAACATTCAGACCTGGATCCCAGCTTTCGCTCCTCCTGGAAGTACTACACACCTCTTAGCACTAATTACCCCTAACCCCACATGGTTCTGGTGGTAAGATTTCCAGAGTTACAGATTTTAAGGTTAGAAAGGAGCATGAAACGTCCTTCTCAGTTACCATGCGCAAGAGGCTGAGAGCTTTTCAGATGGCAGAAGTATTTCTCTGAGCAACTCACCCTGGACAAGATAAGAACATTCAGTTGTTCCCAGGGATTGACCACAACCTTCCCACTGGAAACACACACCTTAATGTCATCCCTTTGGAACTCTGTATTTTATTAAGATATTTTTCAACATGAAACATACCCTTAATGTAGTTAAAAACCAAGAAAATACTGAACTAAGAAGAAGATGAAACAGTCTGACACAGTCACTGGCACCTCACCGGGGCGTCGCGAGAGAGAAGCAGAAATTGCTCTTAATGTCAGCACAGACATGGAAATCAGACAAACACTCTTCAGTCTTCACAGGGGGTACGGAGCCAGAGAAAGCACAAATAGCAAAGTATTTAAGTCTCGAGAATCTCCAAAATCAGAAGGGATAAACAATTGGGTAGCTTGCATGATGTCTGAAGTTAATGAGCTCACCAGTGATGATTTGTATTGAGTACATTGTTGACTATGATAACTGGTGCTTTGGGCACTTAGCTGATAAGAAGGGAAGATCCTTTGAACAGAGGCAACCAGATCTTCGGCCTAATGGTACTCCCAGCACCTCCCCTCTACACAGCAACTCCAGCACATGGAGAACCTCTACCAGGACTACGAGGCTGAGTGCCTGGACTGCGTTAGGGACAAGGCATGTCACGTCCAACAGCCCTGTTCTCCAGGAAGCTCTGAGCACCCAAGAGTGGATGGGACCATCAAGGAGACCTGCTCGTGGAAAGACCGTGTGTCAGCGTGGGACTGTGAGGAGACAAGACATAGGATATGAGAAGACAAAAACAGAGAAGATGGAGCACAATTGTTTTTGACAATGTGTGTGTGAATGAGGAAGAAAGCAGGTGTGACAGCAGGACTGAATGGCTGCATTTCACACCAGGAACAAGCACCTACAGGTGTACCCAAGAGTCATGGATAGCACCAGGTGCCCATCAAGTGATGTAAGAGTGTGGAAGCGACCCAGGACATTGATGAAACAAAAATTACAGTGAAGCCTTTGAGAAAAACAGAACCACCTACAGTTTTCTTCATACTATATTTTAGAAAAGTACCGGAGACACCATTGCAGTGTAGCTGTCTTCCCACCCAGCTATTACTGTTATGACTACATCCACGCAGCTCCCTATGTTGTCGTTACTAATCTGTAAGGAATCCACTGTGGCAATTTTATGGACAACACCAACATTTCCACTAAGTCTGAGCCTTCCTAAACAAGCCAACTTCATCACAACTCTAATGTAAATAAGGCCTAGTGACAGGTGTCTTAGAAATGTGGAGCTGATCCAGTTTAATGGACCAAACGATCAGAGGCTGTCCTCTGATAACAGTGGATAACAGTGTGTCATATTACTTCATGAAACATAAAAATCTTATTTTTAAAATGCCTTAGACATAATATCAGTTAAACACATAGAGAAAACGATATTTCAGCGGCCACTCATCTTCCTATCAGATTCCTGCTCTTGTGAAACTTGACATCTCCCAAGGGCCAGGGCAGAAATCCCCCTCACCACACAGACCTGTGAACTGAGCAGAGCTACAGCAGGTGAATTTGGGGAAGTTTAAGAAGTTAAGCAGCTAATCAGATCCCCTTCTTTCCTCAAGCCTACCTGTCTCGACTTGAAAGTGGCTCTAATTTGCAACTGCCGAGCATCTGACCCACTGCTATGATTTTATTTTATCCTTTATGTGCTTTGCCTATTTCTTCCTGGTTACTTTTCTGGATCTGTTACCACTGCTCAGAATGGACCAGGTCCAGTGTCCAACCTGCACACACAGAACATGATCCACCACTGTGTTACGGGGTTACATGTGGACCAGTGCCATGAAGCTGGAGCAGCCCAAAGATGAATCAAGACCACAGCTTCCATAGCCACAAAATTCAAACACAAAACAAAACTTTGGAGGCTAAGAGGAATTTTCTGTAAAGGCTGCAGAACTGAACGGCATCTTATCAATACATTGTCCATGTGTATCTTTTGTTACATTTTCATGAGTAATACTGCTGAAATAGTCTGTTGACACTCTGATACCCGAGAGATTGCAATCATAAACCTAAGATTGCATGTGCTTAGGCATTGTGTAAATACAGAACAATAAGGTAGTCTCACGTCTTGGGTTTCTCAACTTTCCCACCACACTCTCCTTTATTCTTCTGCCTCCTTCCTCTTTTTTCTTCCACTTCTCCTTGTATTGCCCTTCCCTCTTTTCTCTGATGTCTATCTTAAAGTCTTTTCCTCCAAACCCTCCTCCCACTTCCACAATCACCAAGGCAGCTGAGATGTACAAACAGAAGTATCTTCCCAGAACCCAAGGGAAAATAAAACAAAAATTGTACTTGTAGGAGGCTGCAGCCCTGGGATTTGGGTACCACTTGAGACAGATGCATTGCTGATAGCTTCTTCAGGAAAACCCTACTGCCCATCAGCACTGAGCAGAGCAAACAGTACAGATCTCAATCACCAAAGGAAACGCTTCTTTGTGCATAAAAGGCCGCTTTCCTGCATCTGGAGGTGATGTCCAATTCAG
This sequence comes from Alectura lathami, assembly GCA_013399715.1. Lineage (NCBI taxonomy): Eukaryota > Metazoa > Chordata > Aves > Galliformes > Megapodiidae > Alectura > Alectura lathami. The sequence continues at coordinate 136,831 of VXAV01006384.1, read as the reverse complement.
GATGCCTATTTCAGCATCAGTACGGCTGGGCATGATTTACAGGGATAGGTAAATAATTAATTCCTGCCATAATGCTGCTCTGGAAGAGAGCTGGGTACTCATAAGAGCTTCCTTGAAGCACAAATTATATCATGATTAAACAAGTTAAGATCTTTTTAATAATTCCAGCAGTTTCATCTCTCCACATGCTAAAGATCTGGTGAAAAGCTTTCATTCAAATGAAAGATCCCTTTCAGAGAGCAAATCATTAATAGCATACACACATAGATTAAACATTCACAAATCAATGCACTTGACATAAAATGTTTTTAAAGTTTCTCTTACTTTTTCCCCTGATTAGGGGTTTTGGTGCTTTTTCTTTTTTTTTTTTTTTTTTACTGCAGCTGATTTTATCACAGTGAGTTAAGACTGCTGCAGAGATTACAGGAAAAAGGGCTGCTTTTCTGTTAAAGGTGCTTTTTGCACTTTGGCATCCCGAGATGGAAGGTGGCAGGTCGATGCACAACACAGCTATGACACTAATCCACTGCACCTCAGCTGAATCTCCAGGTTTTTCGCTCCAAGCCCCATCCACTCTACAGAAAAATCTATTAAATTATGAGATCGACTGCCGCATGTCCAACACGGTTCAGCATTACAGTGCAGAAGGGATCAAAGCAGATTTTATCCCTGGTCCTAAATAATGCTAGAGAAAAGCATTTTGGTCCAGATGCCCTAAAGGTATTCAGACCTTTGCTTAATTCCTATTTTTTCCTATCAATAACTCTGAATATGTCCTATCATTTGAGCTCCTGTGTATCCACTGCTGGAGTCAGTGAACAGACCTTCATTGGCTTCAGAGGGAATTGAAGCCCTTTAATGATTTACACAGCAATGGCCTAATTTTTTTAGAAGTTTCCCAGCCTAGTAAGTGACAGCAGAGCTGGGAGGAACCACACATGCTACTCAGGTGAACGCAGAACCAAAACTCATGCTCAGACCATCAGCCTGCTCTCTGCAGCTTGGGAATGCGCAGCCAGAAGGCAGCCGAGGTGTGGGCTGCGAAGTGCACATACACTCGGAATTAATATGCCTGCGTCTGGAGGAAAGAACAGCTCTGCTTTCGTTACACAGGCACTGGTCGGTAATCCAGTTATTCTGATTCTCTGAAACCTTCTAGACTGGCTGCTGGGTCAGCCTTGAGAACCTCACAGCTTACCCCGCATCACGGAGGCCTTGCTGACCCAGCTGTGATGCTGAGATGATGTTTAATAGTGTAAGGCACTAAATGGCCATGATTAATGTATTTCATTTGCAACAGTCATCCCAACAGGCACAACTGTGGAACTCTGGCCAACTCTGTCTACCTTCAGGACCTACACCTGTTCCTATAACTTCAGTGGGATATGGATCAAACCCACAGCATTAATTCCTTCTGGACCTCTTTCGTGGCATAAGTTAGCCCTGGCTGATAGCTTCATAAACCACAAGCAGGAAAATAACATGAAGTAGTATAATGGAAAGCACAGCAAACTGTCCTGCTCCTGGCATTAGGACTTCCCAGAGCCCAGGAAGGGAACCACATGCTGAAGGTGACAAGCAGGGACAAGTCTCTCACAGCATGAAATTCTGACAGCAAAAATTCAACGCAGGTGACAAGAACAAGCCACAATGCTCAGCCCTTGCACTGCACTCTGCATCTTCAAAGATCCGTGCAGATGTTAACGCCACCAGCTCAGGCAGTGCTTTTCCAAGTGCTTCTCTATCTGCTCATCACAACGCAGTTGGGTGACCCACCTCCACATCAGACATCCAGCCTGCCTCTCGCTCTTGGTTTGTTTGTAGGAAATCAGTGAGCCCAGGAACCAGAAATACTCTGTTTCTAGAGAGCCCTCCCTTGGAAGCAGAAAGAAACTGAAATATCACAGCCGAAACTTGTCCAACCATATTTTGAAAGTGGCATGCAGGGTACGAGCGCGCTGCTTGACAGTGCTTCGTTTAGAGTCATGCTCAAAGTTCCAATTAAAGTAGGGGGGACATGGTGATGAAAAGCACTCCCCATACAACAGAACTTTACGACCCATACGACACCCGGCAAGTGGAAATTTAACAAAAATAAAACTCCCCGCTCAGCCAAAAAAGCACCAGCCTGCACCCTGCTCCCTTCCACCATCTGCGCATGTTTATTCTGAGCCTTCTGAGAAAAAAACTCTAACGTTTTTCTAATCTTTATGCCTCGCCACTATAAATAACAGAAATAAACCCCAACAACAGTTGAGCGTCGCAGCTAAAACACATCCAATCCACTCCGATTATTTCTGCTCGTCTGTCCATGAATAGATGCAGCCATCGGCTTTAGGGGACAGCATGCAAGTCAGACCGCATTTATTTACAGTTGCACTATCAAGAAATAGCCTTTCCCTGTCTCTTCCTTCCATGAACATTTTAAACCATGTTTTTTTTTTCTTTTTTCTTTTTTCTCTTTTCTTTTTATTTTCTTTATTTTCTTTTCTTTTTTTTTTTTTTTTTTTTTTTTTTTTTGCCTGCCCCACAGCCGTCCTTCCACGCCGCCTGCCCGACGCACGGTTCCGTTCTTCCCCGCGCTCCCGAACCGCCCCGGCTCCGCGCCCAGGCTGGATGCTCGGAGCAGCCCCGCCAGCGGCACCCGCGCAAACCCCGCTGCGCGCCCCG
>VXAV01006384.1:105448-133909 GCA_013399715.1 Alectura lathami | reverse complement strand
TTTCCCCTCCTCCTTGTCCCTAGCGGGGCTGCCTCGCCCCCCCCTCCTCCTTCCGCACCCCAGCTGCGCGCACCCTCGGACGCAGTGCTGCCTGGAGGGGTCACTTTGGTCCTCCCCGACAGAACCACCCCGGGGGGAAAAGTCCTTTTGTTTTTTCTTTTCTTTTTTCTTTTTTTTTTTTGTTTTTTTCCTTTTTTTTTTTTNTTTTTTTTTTTCCTTTTTTTTTTTTTTCTTTTTTCGCAGGATCACTGATTCTCTCCCCTCCCTTCTCCCCGCAGGGACCCCGCTGTGGGATGCTCAGAGCCCCCCTGGCGCGGAGCGGTGCGGCCCCGCCGGCAGCGGCTGTGCGCGGTTGTTATGGCAATGGCAGGAGGAGGAGGAGGAAGAAGAAGGGGAGGAGGAAGAGGAGGAGGAGGAGGAGGAGGAGGCAGCCTCGCGGCTGCTCTGCTGCCTGGCGCTGCCCCTCCTGACTGAATGACTGGAGATAATTCGCATTGCACCAAAACCGCGCACGTCAAACGGGAGGGGAGGGAAAGCAAAGGAAAAAAAAAAAAAAAAAGAAAGAAAGAATGAAAGAAAGAAAAGCCACGCGCTGTGACCGCGCAGCTTGGTCGAGCGCTGCGTGCGGGCGGCCGTGCCCCCCCTGCTCCGCAAACGCAAAAGTGGGGGTGCGAAAGGAGCGCAGCGCCCAGACTCGGGGGTGCATCGGGCATCGGCTGAGCCGCTCGTGGGGCTGCCGGGCAGGGATCCCCCTGCGTGACATCGCAGAAAATCCCGACGCAGGGGAAGCTGCTGAGAAGCAGAGTAAGGACGTGTCGCTCACAGCGCAGGGCTTTCCCTTTCGGGTTGGAAGTGCACTAAAAAGTGCGTTTCTTCCCCAAGTTGGGAAGTGACGCCGAGGCCTTGCCTCCTCCGGCAGGTGCAGAAATATCCGTGCTCTGGGGGCAGCTCAAAATCTGATCAGCCAATGAGGTGCCTGAAAATTAATTCTAACGCAGCTAAATAACGTTGATTTATAAACAGACATGAATGTGCACATAACTGCTTAAAATGCATCATGTCCTTTAACAGAATCCTTAAAAATCAACTTTTGGGAAACAGTTTTCCCGATTTCCCGTAATTTATGTGCAGTGTTTACAAGGCATCAGCCTGGCAGGCTTTCCTGGGTTTGAGCCCCTTGCCGAGGGGATTTGGTGACCGTGGGAAGATGTAGGTGTGAGGAGAGCACTTAAACAGACCGGGGTGTCTGGGCAATGCTACCCTCTGCTGGGCAGAGCTCCACCTGTGCCAGCTCCTGTATTCCTTAATGCACCCCTCTAATTCGACGCCATCCCACGGGCAGCTCAAAACTTCTGGGATTCCCCGCGATGGGTGCCTACATGCTGTGCAGCACGGGCAGCTGAACCTTTCCTTCTAATCCTGACATCCTCTTGCGTGCCTTTTCCTTCCCCATGGTCGTGTCACCAGCAGTGCCCAAACAGGCGGTCCACAACTGAGAAGTGATATATTGGGAAGTGATAGAAGTGACACATGTCGTTAACACAAAAAGATGCAGCTGACACCAGAATCAGTTTCCCTTTGACCCACACCACCGTGGTGTTTCCTCTCTTTTTCTCAAGCAAATAAATCATTTGGTGTCAGAAGTGCCACGCTGGGATTTTGGTTGAATTTTGCTTGAATGGAAATGCTGAGCATAACTTTCCGTCTTCAGCAGAAAAGTGAGAGATTTTGAGGCCACAAAAAGCAAGTGATCAGCTGCCCTGACCTGCAGCATGACAGAGGCCACAGAGCTCCATCAGTCCAGAAGACTGGTGCTGTAATTTGTACTGGAGCTGTGGCAGAGCCAAGCCATCCACTACTGTTATTTCTGAAGTTGCCTTGGTCTGTACAGCATCGAGTTAGAATCTGCCCACACAGACAGCATTGTCCACTTTGCCATTCCACCTTTCAGCAGACAAAAATTTTACTAAAAATTAATGAAATCCTTGCTCATGCTGCAATTTCTAAGCTTAAGGGGCATGTCAGCCTGTAAATCTAAGTTTTCTTTTTGAGATTTAGCCAGCACCTTTAACATCGTATGAATGCAGTTTTGTGCATGTGTGATAAAGTAACTCATATTTGAAATAACTGATAATGTATAGATCCCTGGAGCCATTACAGCTTTAATGAGAAGTGTATGAGGCACTGCTGTCAGGCAGGGACCACTGCACAATAGGACCATAACAGCCCCTTCAGAGTCATCGCAGCCTGTGACGTCAGGCTGGATTTGGGAGTCTGTAATCTCGTTTGACTGACAGATTCCTGCAGAGCCACTGTGGAGCACTGAATTATTTGAAGAATAGATATTTTTTAAAAATGAAAATCTTATATGAAAACTTCTCACTGTAGTGGGTTCGTATGGTGGGGCACGCTGCGGTGAAGTGGCTGTATCCAGTATTTAATTACTTACAACTAGATTACAAGAGCAGTAATAGAATAGCAAAAAGACACACAGAAATGAAAGAATTATGACTGCTGACGAGACGTCAGTTCAGGCCCCTGTTGTGGCTACTTGGTGGCAACCTCTCACTGCCTGGCATGCCCTGCAGCTCTGCCAAGAGCTGGCGTCAGGAGATGGCTGATGAGTGGTGGTGACTAGTGGGTGGGTGACACGGCTGTACTTGCTGTGTGCACCCAGCCACGCCGCTCAGCAAAAACCCACACCCTTACGCTGGAGATGTGCATGTCCATTGCTTTCTATAAAGCCTCGTATGGAAACTTTGGGAATTTGGGGGAGAAAGTGTAAATAAACTTTTATGAGAGATACTTTATTTCCAAATAAAATGATCTGATTAAAAACTATGTTTTTATCTCTTCAGTATCAGGTTTCCATACATATGGTATGGCTGCATATGGCCTATGACATACGATTGCTGCTGGCCCTTAAAATGGCACAGAGCAAACTACCTTACAATGAACGTAAATAGTCACGTCCCCTCTCCAAGCTCTTTCACTTGCAACCTGGTTTTCTTCTGTTCCAACACTATACAATTAAATCTCTTTCCCAACGTTGTTTCTGAGTCACTCAATGTAATCTCCCATTTCGATCACCAATCAGCCCTACTAACGCTTTTCTGCAAGAACAGCAGAAGCGTGCCTGTTCCTCAGCTGCCCCGGTGTGAGCTCAACGTTTGTGTCCATGACACAGGTTGAAGCCCCACACGCACACCACAGTGTGAGCAGCGTTTGGGAGAGGGGGGGGGCACCCAAAGCAGAGCAGCTTTGGTGCAAAGCAAGCTGGCAAGCACACAGCTGTTCCCTGCTGCCTCTACCACCACGCAGCAACCTCTGATAGAGGCTTTGCTACCTGTGGCAATTAAAATTTGGGCCAACCTGTTGTTGGTTTCATATCCATATGTATGCACACATGCAAATTGTTAAGGGCAAAGTTATCTGGTGCTGGCCAGGCTTTGCGCACATGAATGCTGATAGTAATGCTGCTATGCACAGGTGCAGAGCTCAGCAGGTGACTTAGAGCAAAGCGACATCCCCAATGCTTCCCAGTCTCTAGGATGAGCCCAAGATGCGATAAAATCCTGGAGCAAAGCATCTTAACATTCAGCAGTTTGGGTTACAAAATCTACAGCTTTTCTTAGCATTGTCAAGGACGGGGATGCTGTAGATTCAGTCTCAGACCCAAGGTGACCTGTTTGGAGACTGGGAGGAAATCCTCCGGGGAATTATGCTGAGTCATGAGAAAAACAACTTAGAGAAGAATTGCTTATTTAAAAGAGGGAGCAAATTGCTTATATTAAACAAGGAATTTAAATGCTTATTCATATGAGAAGATTGCTTATTTAAAGATAAAAATGGTTCAGTGCTAGTTCTTTCCTCAAGACAGAATTAAAAAGCACCACAGTTTGAAAGGTTCACCTTGCTAGGGGACCAGAAGTTTTTGGGTTTCATCAGGGGTGAAACTTGTGCTTGGGTTTTAATGTTTGCCAGGCTTCTTCTGAGATCACAAATTCAAAATACAAAGCTACAAGCTCAGCCTTAAGCATGTCCACAGCAGCCTGCTTTTTCCAGGCTGAACTACTGCAACCCATGTCACCTGAAAAGCCCCTCCAAGCTTGCCAAAGACTTTTTGGTGACCTCGGGGGACTTTGGCTTGGGCTTTTCAGCAACAGGATGCATGCAAAGGAAGAAAAAAAAAATACAACAGAACAATAACACAAACAAGAGGCTGCTTCAGGTCTTAGATACATGGTGTTTTGTGTTCCTTTTGCAGGTTAGTTACAATCAATGTCCTTAAACCACCTCTAAGCACTTTAAAGCCTTAGATCAGTTTAAGCTCTTTAAGATGACCTAAGGCTGTTGCTCATCTTAGAGAGCTAAAACGCTGCCCAAAAACATTCAAATGCAGGGAGAGGAGATATATTTGCTGTTTGCACTGCTTTCCTAGGGAGGTGGGAGTTTAGTTTGCTGTAGGGTTTTTAACCACCTCTGTAAAGTGGAATAAGCAAGCATTGATCCAGATGAGAATCCTCAGCCTGCCATCAGTTGCCTGAAGACCATCTGGTGTCTCGCTAAGCCCCCAGGTGCTTACATCACTCATGAGGTTCAGAAATGCCAGACAATTTTTCTTCTTTGGTTGTATTCTCATCTGGATAAACCTAGGAAGTTGGAGGACAAAAGTCCTGACAATGTGATGTGAATTATGGAAAAATTCAGATTTAAGAGCATAATGGCAGGCTGAATGCCTCATTTTAATTCTCCATGCCATGTGTGCATTGCAATAAATCTTTAAACTCAGGATTGTAAATCACAGTCATATAAAATTATAATGAGGGGGAAAAAACAATAGTTGCAAAAGCAGAATCAAGAAGAGTGATATGTTGGTAAAGATGGATGTGAGCAATGAAGAACAGCCAGGAGCCAGAGAGGAGAGCAAGGAGTAAATGAGGGATGGGTTAGACAATGGGGTGAGGGACAGGAGATGCTCAAGGCAAAAGGTACAGAAAGCAAAACTACTCATCCCACTGGGTTCCTAGCGTTGATCTCTGGAGACTCAAATCTTGGTGTTTCCATGCTGTGTGAAATTACTGCCAAACATGTCTCGTAGCTTGAGAGAGCTGCATGGCTCAAATCCTGCTCACGCACCTCCTCTTGCAGTCCCTGAGCTGCTGAGCCAAGTTTTGGTCAAAATGAGAACTTCATTTTTTTCCAGATGGTTTGGTTTTGCATGCTTGTTTTTGTACGGAGAAATAAATTAGGACATTACACTTAATTGAAGGAACATTAGGTGACAGGGTAAGGACTCAAAAGTTATGAAAACAGCAACAAACAAACAAAAAAAAATTGACCAAATAATTTGAATTCATTCATGATACAGGTTGGTCTGAGGTGGCTTCTTCCAGGGTTTCTCTCTTCCCATAAAGAGTTCAACACAGTGAACTCACCCACACAGTAAAGGAGCTGCTCATAAGGTTCTTCCTGATGCCCTGTAGGATGCTCGGGCTGGATTTGCTCTCAGAGACAGGAACAAGTCAACAGGAGCCATGCTTTGAACGCACCAGGAGCTGTAAAATGCCAAGTGCCCTGGAAGATCAGATCCCTGGTGCTGCAATTGAGCACCCAAAATTAGCAAGCGTGTTTGATCATTTTGGCCTTAATCTCCCTGTGCCTCAGTTCACCAGCTGGTGATATCGCAGGAGCGCTGTGAAGATAAACGCATTAATATTGATCAGATGCTGAAACATTACAGAGAAACTCACAAGGAAATTAATGTTGAATTCAGTGTGTGGTTTGAACAGCGTGTGTTAATGTGGCCTGGAGCAACTCGCTGGATTAAAATAACTCAGAATCAGCAGTGATCGGATAATTAAAGGATGCATCGCACTGGATGTGCACGAAGGCCCAAACAATGGCTGTGCAGGTTGTTTGATTCTGGTGGTTCCCAGCTCCTGAGAGCTTGACTTTGGAACTCGCTGCTGCCTGCACATGGCGTTATGGCCTGTGCCTATCGGAAGGGAGGTCTGTCTGACCACAGCCTCTCACTGCTCCATCTCAGTGTGAGGGCCTGTTGGCCTACCCCAGACCTAGCAACTTCTGAATCTGATACCCAAATCCATCCAAATGATGGTAGGCACCACAAAAAGAGACTTTTTCTACAAACAAGGAGGCAGAGCAGAGGGAAAAGCCTGGCTGCTCCTCCCCAGAGAGACGGGCCACTTTGCACACACTGGGGAGCAGAACCCATACACAAATCTGTGCCATGGGCACTTCTGGTTTAGCAGCCCACCGTGCTGCTCCTTCACCTGATGGATACGCCCATAGGGGAAAGCCCATAGGGATGTGGACCCATAGGGATGAGTGGTGTTGCATGGACACCACTCATTTGAGGGGAGACAGCCCAGAGCCCTCCCAGCCAAAGGAAGGGATTTATTCTGTATATCTCCTCCCCTTGTACCCAGGGGAAATATCGACAGCCTCCAGCACCACATCACTACATTGATGGAATCAAATAATAAGTGAAAAGTGGAGGAAAAATAGATTAAATGACACAAGTAGGGGAAGAAGATATGGAAAGCCATTCATTTTCCTGTGAAGTAATCACTTTTTTCATTTAAGCAGAACACTCAGCTATCTTTTATATTGTTATTGGTAAAGTCCTCTTAGAAACTGGAAATCTTTTTTTTTTTTTTTTCTAATCTCCTCATTTTCTCTCTCTGCAATTTGGCTAACATTTCTGTTTTCCTGTGTTTCTCACAGAACTGAAGTTAACTTGGCTCATTTTGTTCTTTCCTTCTACAGACATTAACATTGCTGAATAATGAAGGGAGAAGCAGCTTTGTTAATTAACCGCAGCCGCTGCATTAAGTCCAGGCTGACGCTGCACTCACGTGTAAGGAAAGGCACTGTGCCATCAGATTATGAGCACGTGAGACAGCAGCTGGAGCTGAGCCTTGCTGCCCAAACTGATCCCAGAGAAGAAGTGTTTTAGTCTCTATCGGTGGGCATATTTCCCATCTAAATATATTATTTAGGCCTGCTTTCCATGTTTCCCACTATGTGTTTCTAATCATTATGGGATTCCAGGTTAAAAACTAATGTGAATGGTAATCCTGATCATAGAATCATAGAATGGCTTGGGTTGGAAGGGACCTCAGAGATCATCTAGTTCCAACCCCCCTGCCGTGGACAGGGCTGCCAGCCACTAGCTCACTAGATCAAACTGCCCAGGAACCCATCCAGCCTGGTCTTGAGCACAGCCAGGGATGGGGCAGCCACAACTTCTCTGGGCAGCCTGTTCCAGCGCCTCACCACTCTCTCACTGCCACCACCAGCCAATGTAATTCTTCCAGCTGTCCTAATTTGTGTCTACTCAGATGTGAGCAGACTGGGAAAAGATCTGCAGAAGGTGAGTTATGCGGAGTGGTGGAGAGGGATAGGATTTTAGTAGAAGGGGGAATATCATTTTTCAGAGATCTAAGGCTCAGATGGAAAAATGTGTGTTAATCTAATTGATATGAAAGCCACAGACCCATAAATGTTGTTATTCAGAGTTTAATCAAATGGGTGTTTCAAATCTTTGCGCCACAAGGTGGCTTTCTCCAATGGAACTGGACTTCACTTTGTGCTCTTTGAAAATGTTTGTTCATTTTAAGCACTCTCTCTTAATTAAATCAGCACAGAAAGTGAGGAAAGTGAGGCTGCTTTATCGAACCCTGTTCCTTTCCTTTGGCAATACTCATCTTCCCCAGCACACCGAATCCCCTCCAGCATGGGGCTGCTAAACCCTTTCCCAGCTCTCTGCCCTTTGCCTTCCATCGCCTCCCTCACCTGCACGGAGCCACGAGCAATGACCACGGCAGACAATTTGCTCTACAGATACATCAGCCCCAAAGGATTGCCAAAAAGAGGCTCCTCACATTAACTTTGCAGCATTTCCTGCTGGAATATGATAAGCTCTGTCCTATTTGCCTTTGAAGCTCTTGTCTTGGTTCCTTTTCTAAAATGAGCTGTGGCGTTTGGCTTTTCTCTGCACACTGCATGTCCCAGCACATCCACTGCTGGCCTCTCACCAGTCATGCCCAGAGGGGAATTTGGCCATTCTTTCTTCCCATGGGGCACGTCTTGAGTGGGGTTGTGCTGTGCCTGTGTGCTTCCAGCTGTGCTCAGATAAGATCTAACTGGCACTCTGCAGGCAGGAAAACACCAGCTGGTGTGAGGTTTTACTCTGCGCACCACCATCTTCCTCTCTGAGCACTTCCTTGTAGTTTCAATACCAAAGTCCTCAGTGAGCTCCATGGAGTCTGACTCTTCTTTCCAAGTCACACCCCCAAGTTTCCCTGCCCTTTGGGCAGGGCTCCCAGCTCTGTTTGGAATTAAATTATGAAATTAAATTAAATTAATGATATAATTTTTTTTTGTGTGGGTTGCAGTTCAAGATATTTCCCATAACATCAGTGCCTCTCATCTCCTGAGAAAGCTCACACTGTGCTAACTGCATTCCCATTAAGAAAAAAAAAGAAAAAAAAGATATTATTTGTGATGGCATTTTGACTGTATTCATTCCCATCCCAGCTTGAACCTTGGGTACTGAAGATGCAGCTGTTGGCTACTGCTATCAAGGCAAACCTGCCAGGGATATGTATACAAACCCAGCGACATTGCAGTGTTTCATATGTTTAAAAAATTAGAGAAAAACAATGGTGTCTGCAAGTGCAACTCCCATGTAAGTTGCAGTGGCCAAATTCTTATTTCAGGACTAATGATGCACTGAAATGCAGTGTGCAGACCCTCGGAAACTATACCTCCTTACCTAGCTGATCATGCACGCAACAAGCATGCTACACAACCACTTTTCATTGCCTTATTTTGCCTTAACTATGAACTTGGGCCAAGGTCAAGTGGCAAGGAGGCAACAGAAGGGCTCATTTGTCTGGCAAAGGTACCTTAGCAGAGATAGCCATGGATCCATGAGCAGGTGACTTCATCAGTGAGAGCAAAGCCTTGCAATTAGGTTGAACTCATCCTGCTTTTGTATAGGTGCTTCTACCCTTCTGCCAACTCCTCTTGTTCCTACAAAGCCAAACAAACAAGCATTGCAGGGGCTGTCTGGAAAGCTTCAGATTTCTTGGAAATTGCACCCAACACTGGTGCATCCACCGAGCAGTGAAGGCCACTGCCCTCCTGCCCATATGGTTCAACAGGGCACTCAAGCTGGGGATGAAAGCCTGGACTAACCACAATGCAGCTGCAGTTCTGCCTAGAAGCTCAAGACAAGGACCTGGACTCATCTCACCTATTCAAATGCATACACCAAATCTGGTCTTGCTGTCTTGCTTTGGTCCAACCAGCTTGCTCCAGCACTCATACATGGGATGGAGGTGCCCAGTGCTCAGCATCCACTGCACAGCGAAGCCAGGCTCAGCCATGTAGGAGATAACACACACAAACTGTTTCCATAGTTTCTATCTTCCCATCCAAGCCATTCTATAACTTTATGATTCTATGACTCTGTGACTCCAAGACTCTGTGACTCCATGACTCTATGATTCTATGGCTCCTGTTAGCACTGCATACCTAAAAGGGACACCGGACTCTTGTCCTGCCTGCCGTGGTCAGGGCAGGTTAAGCAGGTGGAGAGCTTCAGGCAGTGCCAATGCCTAGGCGGTCTCAGACTGTCAGAGCAAAGCAGATCTACTAAAGGCAATGAACTGAAAATCTCAGCATGAAAGAGAGCACATCTAAGCCAGCCCCTGTGCTAACACCTGAGCAGCACTGCCTTTTCCCTAAAGCCTCGGTTATTCACATAAAGAGGTGGAAGGGAAGAGTCTGTTTGACCCAGTCTGTCTGATCCTTAATTTATGCACCAAATGGGAAAATAAAGCTTTCAGCAGGTTTTTATCCCAAAAAGACCTGCTTCAGTGAGTGAAAAGCACTGCACTAGACACGCCTGCTGGAAGGGGCAACGTCGTTCTTGCTGCTACGTGTCCTGTTAGAGTGCCTCGACACGGGTCTCCCTGTACCCTGGGCTGCTGTTCACACAGCTCTCTTCCAGGAACTGGCCTCACCAACAAGCCTGCAGCAGCCACGTCTGTGATGTTTTCCACCCACCACAGGCTCATTTATTTTCCACTTTACCCCTAGAACAACAGCTCCTCTGCCTCCCAGCTCCGTGGCACTTCTCCCTCTGGGGAAGGCCTCTTTATGCTACATCCTATGGGGAAAAAAGACTGTTTCCTCTCTTTCCTCTCTGTTTCACTACTCCTCCATTTACCTCCATATTGCCATGAGAAAAACAGCAACAAAAAGCCTTTTGCCTTCTGTGGAGTCTGGCCTCGCTTGGAAAAGACAGGGCATTCAGATGTATAAACAGTGGGAATATTGTCATTTTAGGAAGCAGTTTTTATTCAAAGCCCCATGGGGTAGCCATGGTCAGGGAGAAATGGGGGCTCATGGTGCTGATATGGAAGTCTTGTAGGGATCAGTGTGGGACCATTTCTCTTTACTGTATGCAATAAGTTCCTGTGGCGTTACTGGGTAGGAAAAGCAGCTACAAATGAAAAATACAGGAAGATTCCTTAGGATCCTTTTTGTTTGTTCGTTTGCTTGTTTTCTGCTGTACTGACAACTTCTCTTGAAGTTGATTCATAGGGCTTATGCAGTTGGAATTCATGATCTTGAAGGCCCTTTCCAACCTCAACAATTCTGCAATTCTATGCTTTCCCCCCTTCCCTAGCAGTGTACCTTTTCACCTTGATGAGTCTCTTTGGTCAGGCTGTTTCTAGCCTCAACAAAATGAATGCAGAGCTGAACCGTGCAACAAAAACTTTCCTCCTCCCACACTGCCCTGCCTGCAGGAGATTCTCCCCAGAAGCATCCCCCAAAGCACCATGGTAGCAACCTACAAATCCTGCCTCCTTTGCTGTTATAGCTTCAACAAACATTATTCTAAACTTGATGATACTCTCTGAGGTGATGCTGTCCTCTCTAGACTGCTGCATTCCACTACAACCTGGGAACACTCTGGGGGAAAAATATCACCTTTTTGACTAGCTCTTAAAAAAATGAGGAAAATCAGGGACAAAGGGATTTTTCTGCAAGGCAGGTGGTATTGCATATAAAAGATAATAAGGGATTTTTATTTTTACTTTTAATTTTATGTAGAGAAAGTGGAGCATGAGCAAACAGGTAGAGGAACAGCACTCTGACCATTGCACCAAACCACAGGCAGCAGCTCAGCTCATGGGCAGAGGGGACACTGGGGCCAGAGCAGTGGGGTGCAGGACAGACCCTGAACGCTGCACACAGTTTGCATTGCTTCAGACTGCTTAGTGGATCAGCCCCAAGGCACATCTCTGAGCAGGAGCCCTGAGTTGCACCAAGCATTGTCCAAGGCAGCGCGGAGATAAGCGTGGGTTGCCTCACTGGACCCACACCGCCTGCAACTTCGGCGGCAGCAAATCCTAAAGGAGCTGCAGAGCTCTTCCTGGAGCCGCGTGCACAGCGACGGGCAGTTCCTCAGTGCAAACTCGGAGCTGTGCTGATTTGTATCAGCAGAGAACGTGGCTCTTTTCTTTTCTTGAACAAAGAAGGTATGTACTAAGGAAGAATATTTGTTCCCACTTTTGTATCTGAAGTGAAAGGGCAACTAGTCTTGCTCTGGGAGAAAGCCTAACAGCCCGCTAGCAGCTTTCAATGCACAAAATCACAACTTGTTCTTCTATCTATGAGAAAACATTGTTTCCTCTCTCTTCCCTTGACACAATTGAAAATCTGAATTAATGACTTGTTTCCTACATTCCTGACTCAAAAGACGAAAAGCTGTTTTTCCCCTTTCTCCATACACTGGGTGACCAGCTCTCAAAGTAGGGTGGATACAATGACAAAACCCCACAGCATTTCCCCCAGGGGCACCAGGGCAGCCAGTGCTGCTCATACAGCCATTAAATTGTGCTGCAGAAAAGCCTTTCTGCTGGTGCAGCGTGCACAGCTATGTGTCTGCAGCCCCAGGAAAGTGTGGTATTTTTTGCCCAACAGGGAACAATATTTCTGCCTGCCTGCCATCATATTTTCCAGGTGTTTTAGAAGCTATCTGAGGAATGATGATGCTTTAGCACCTCAAGGACTGTAACGGAGGCAGGACTGACACAGGAGTATCCATTATATTAGATGCTACTTAACCAAGAGCCTTTATAAAATAAGTCATTGGATTCTAAGTATCTAAAACCCACGAGTGCTTTAGTGATTTAGCCCTTATTCACAGAGAAAATCAGCACAACTGGTGCAATGGTACAGCATCATTATGTTTATAATAATTTCTATCATGCAAAGATCACAGCCAGCTGAAAAGCTCTGCATGCTCTTAAAGTTGCATACCTCTGCCAGCTGTGCCCAGCTGTGTGGAGGAGGGTGTGGGGAGGCTGGCAGGAGGTGCTCCTGGCATCCTCCCCATCAGGCTGTCAAAAAACATCTTCTCATCTTTTGGTACCACCATTTAAGTTGCTGGAAATAAACTCAGGAAGCACCTGAGAAACATTGCAGCCAGAGCTGAGCCCTGACTCCAGGTCTCGGGCACCTTCCTCCACCCCAAACTTTGTTTTCCAGCAAGGTGCTCGGTTGTCCTCTCCCTTGGAGGCTTGCATTGGCAGATCCCATAAAAGCAAGCGAGGACATTGCTTGTCAACGATGCTTCAGGGAGTTTGGGACACAGGCGGTGCTCAGGGCCCACCAGGATCTGGCCCTATACGTTCAGCACAGCTTCACTGAATGAAGGAAAATTTCAGGTTCAGCTGAGATTCTGTGCTGCAGACCACCACAAAACATCTGAGCAAGTCTGTGGGTGCCTTTCTTCTTCAGCTTTTAATGGCTTTTCACAGCTTTTGTGCTCCCTTAAATGAATTGGCAAGCCTTAATGAGCTATGAATACAATCTAACAAAGCTGACATTTGGAGGATGGAAATGGTTCTGTGGGAGGAAATGAATGATGCTGAGAGGAGGGAGAAGGAGGGCAGAGAGGTGTACAGCCTCATAGCATGAAATGGCCAGCATGAAACTTGAGGGGACTAGCAGAGTCTTCAGACATACCTTAGAAGTGCCCAAAGGGGAGCATCAGCTTTCCCCAAGCTGTTTTTGGGAACCATGCATACCTGTGCTAAGTTATCCATTTCCAGGTGTGCTCCAAGAGCTGTGACATGAATGGCATAGGTGAAAAGCCAGTCCAATACACCTAAGACCTTCTCAAACATGCTTGATGCTGAGGACGAAGCCAAAGGCAGGCAGACTGTGCTGGCAGTGGGGCTTCTCTCCAGAGTTACGTGGATGTGAGCAGCCACTCTGCGATGTCCCAGACTGCAGGGCTCAGCCCATACCTGCTCCCATGGGAATGACAGACCTCTGTGAGATGTCCCAAATGCTGGAGTCATCCCCTGCAGAGCAATCTCAGACCCAAGATGTGATGTCTTCCCAAAGAGCCCTGCTGCAGGCAGCCCCGGGCCAGGCTGCAACAAGCCAGCCCCAGCCAGGAGCTCCTACACCACTGCTGAAAGCAGCAGAAAGAGGTCCAGAACACTTCTCCTTAGCATATTTTCTTTGGCAAGCCCCTTCCAGCACAGGACAGCCTGGTGGGATGAAGCTAATTGCTGAGCTGTTTTTCCCCACTGTAACCTGAAAATCAGGTTTCCTGGCTCCCTCTGCTTCCTCTCTCATCACTATCCAGAGAAGTCGGCTCCATGCATGCCTCATGTGCCTGATGAAGCACAGATGATGCTCTGTGAGCCAAATCAACCCCTTTGTCACATCCTATCACACTGGGTTCTGCTCTGAGTGCTGCACCAGGTGCTACCTTTGCAGCTTATTTTCCCTGATCGCAAAGACAGGTCAGTTCCTGGAGCCTCTGAACGGTCTCACAGCATCTCGAGGAGAGCCCCTGCAGCTATTGGAAGTAAATCAGATGATGGCAACTTTAACACCAGGGAGCATGGGGCCATGTACGTCTGCTCCCTCCTCCCTGACTCTCAGAGGAGGTGTGAGGTTTCTGCAGAGGTTTCTCCCTGGGAACACCAGGGAGGGGACCCGCACTCTCAGTGTTTGCCAGGATTCCTCTATTCAAGCAATACACTCTTGCGTAACAGTGCACAAAGCTAAACATACACGTTCACAAAGCATCTCCACCCACATACCCACAGCACAGCTAAAACACTCAAGCTGGAACAAAAAGTCAACCCAGAGACACATGATTACAAGCACATAGGCAACAGGGCATGTTTTCTTTTTCCTTTTTAATTTTTTCATATCAAAGCCCCAGACCTGTCAAGACATATTTCCACTTAAGTTTGTGCTTGACTTGCAAGGAGTCTCACTGTTGGAAAGGCTCCGCTCAAAATCTACAAATCCATCAACGTGAAGTGCATGGTGTCATTGCCTGTAACGGGTAACATGGAAATCCTGTGTTTAACCTACATGCAGATATTCCATGCTAGTAATTGCCTGTTCTTTATTTTCTGTTCCTCCTCTACAGTCCCTTCCAAACCTAATAAATAACATCTGAATTTCAAACAAGTTCTACTGAAGTCAGACTTTGGACAAAATTCAGCATTAGGTCACTGGGAATCCAAAATCATTACCTTAATTTTCACTAAAAGTATTATATTTATTTTTTTGCCAAAAGATGCTATTAGGTAAATATTTACCAACAAAATGAAAAGTGCTTTTGAATAAGCTTGAATGATGCAAGGAAAATCATCAAACAGGAAGAAAAAAAAATACAGGCTTGGAGCCATATTCTACAAAATGTACTTTCTCTCTGAAGTTATCATGCATTAGTATCTCATGTTAAGAGCCTTTTGTGTTTCTTATTAATTAGTTTAAGATGCCCTTCACTTCATTGATGACAAAATTGGTATCTGAATCAGCAGCGTTGGCTCTAATGAGAAGAAACATGTGCTGGCTCTATGAATGGAAACAACTGTAGGAAGTATGCAGCCAGGATCATCTTGTTTAACAAGCTGTTGGAGGCTCATGAAAACTCCGTGAAATATTACGAGCCATGCACACAGATCTGAGGGCAGCGTGATGGATGTGACTCCAGTGGGAACCAAAGCTGAAAAAAGCCAAGTACAGCAAAATGCATCCCAGTTTTTCGCCTGATTTCCTGAAGGTGCGAGGTGATTGCTCTGTCTCTCCATCCCACTGATAGTCCAGTGGCTAGTTTCTACCAACTTCGACAGTTAAAAATCAAAGATCAGAAAAAAACTGCATATTTTGTGAAGAACAATGTTTGGACAGAGGGAAAAGAGAGTCTGAAATTAATGCTTTCCCTAACAGGCTGTAGCATGAGGACAACATTTATCTGTTCTGTTTGTCTTTCTGGCTGATCAGACAGCCTGTGATCTACTGAGCCCAGAAACAGCTCAAAATTATTGTAATTAAAAGCTCAACCAGGAGGTTGCCTCTTGCTTTGCCCGTGGCTGAGGACCATAAGAGGCTGAGGAAGAACAGGCCACATGGGACAGACATGAGCTTAATGCAGAGGAGCCTGTGTAGACACAGGGGATACAAATCCTTTGGAAACCGGACTTTGCTAGCCCTGCCATTCACAGAACAGTTTATTGTATCTAGCCTCTGCTTCAGCTCCTTCTGGTCCTTTTCTCACAGCCGAAACTTGATCCTGCAGATCTTCCCCACGAAGATTCTCTTCATGCACAGCTGGGAGTGCCAAAAGAGGCTGTTGCAGGAGGGAAGAGTGGGTACGATGGAATGTCCTCCATGGGAAGTCCTCCTCCTCCTCCTTGACTGTTGCTATGGCTTTCAGCCCATCACCAGGATGTTCCCCGGAGGTCATGGATGCACACTTAGGTAGCTGTAAGAGGCAACAATGGCAAGAAGCAGAGGTGTCCCACCCAAGGTTCTGCAGTTCTACTGGAGCAACTTCTGCAGACTGAACTAGGCAGAAAACCAGTGTTTTTTTCTTGTTGTACAGAAGCCTCTTTAGGCCTGAAGAACTCAATCTCAGCATAACACTCATCCTGCCATCACGTCTCCTCTCCTTTCCTCCTTCCAACCTTGAGATAGATTGAAGACCACCTAGGAAGCTCCCGTTGCTGGAGGACATCCCTACACTGGGCACAGCACAGAAAGGAGAGCCTCCTGCCCAGGGAGTCAGAAGTCTTCGCTGAAGAGACCTGAGAAGAAAACACATCACCTGTGCACAACACCATTCTTGGGCTTCAGAGGAGGCTTCAGCTGGTTAATGCCATTCCAAAGAGAAACTCGTTTCTCTAGCTATAAATGTCAGCCACAAGACTGATGGCTACACATGGCAGCTGCAGGTGTCTGGAATTACTCCAGTTAATTTACTTCAGGTTTGGGTCCTATTTTTCTCCTATGTTAATTTTGAAGAAGGTTCTGCAACCGTGAAGTCACCACAGCCCTCATCTCCTGAAACATGAAAGCTGCAGGCTGACTGACTTATTAGCACCTTAGATAATGAAAAACACTTCAAAATTTAGAACTAACACACATTTCCTTACTGAAACAAAAATAAAATATGTAAACAGCATCTGCAGCCAAGGTAATAATTAAGGAGAATTATCGTTGGTGTATGTATTGAAACAACATAATTGAAGCTAAGGAATTACATGTCCATATTAAAGAGACACAGATAATCTTTTGCTTGGGAAATTAACATCAAATGGAGCAACTATTTAGACACCTAGAAGAATCTCAGACTGAATTATCACCACTGTGGGTATGCACTTAAATTTTAAGAAAAACGAGAACAAAATGCCCAGATTTTACATATTGGTTTCTGTATGAAACTACCTTGAGCGTTCAGTCTGGAGCAGTTGCCATCTTTCAGCAGTTCTCTGCTTTTTCCCTTGAGCTCGGATGATGGAGGGCTGCAACTGCATGGTGAGATTGATTTCAATGGGTTCACAGCTTTATGGAGGAGGTCCTTCTCCCTAGAGGACAGGGGAAGCAACCTGGGCAAACTGCTAAGCATGATCTGGGGAGTGAGAGGGAAGATTTGGCTCATTTAGAGATTGCCAAGGTATTTATGTCAGATTTTTGGAAATCCAGACTGCCTCCCTAATGGCTAGTTCAGTAAATAAACCTCACAAGTTCTGAGTCTAAGGGAGGAGTCGTCAATCACAGCTTACAGGCAGGTGGGCATGACTGGTGCAAAAGCAGCAATTAGCCCTCATTATCCTTGCTGTCAGGTCTTTAGGAAAAAGGTCATCAAAAGCAAGTCAAAAGTGTCAACTGAAGTTCTTTGAGTCTAACAATTCTGACAAACCTCAAACTCATTCCAAGTGGTTAGGCAAACACACAGCTAACACACATGGCATCATCACCTGTGATTAGTAACTACCAGCCAGTAATAATAACATCTTTTGTTGCTGTTTTTCCTTACTATTGATATTTACGTTCCAAAGAACACCAAACCCTGCAAGGTGATAAATCCTTGAGGACAGATAAGGTGGAAATTTTCACTGAGTCCTGAAGAAGTGGGGTGAGGAAGGGTCTCCAGTAAGGTCAAGCATAGGCAATATGATTCCTGCAGGTCCCCCAAACTCCCCATGTAGCTTACTCTAGGGATGGGAGTAGAACGTTTCTTCTCTGAGATCTGTCCCTGCTCATCTTTGCTACACATCAGCCAATTTATTTTAGAAACCACACAGAACAGTGCCACTCTCCATACTGAAAGATTCAGATTTTGTCTAAGGAGCCACGTTTCCTTGTGGTGATGATCTTCCCTCCCTCTGGGAATGTTGATGGAACTTGGGGAGACACCTCCCAAAGTCTCTGCGACGCCCGTTAACCTGAGTTTTCAGGTGTACTGACATCAAGTTCCTCTTGTGTATTACCCATATTGGTGCAAAGACATTCCAGCCTAACACGTTGCTTCATTCTCTCCTGCCTCTTAAAGTCCCAGCTCCAGTGAATAATTCATTTACAGCAACGAAGTTCAACAGCCCAGAAGGACACAGAGTTTCACGCCAGAGCCACTTGAGGAGACAGGATCCCATACTCAGATCCTCGCTCCTGTAAGACAGGAACCAAAGTTTTATGTCGTACTCTAGCATTTGGATGTGAGCCCTGGAGACTAGAAATAACAGGTACTGATTGTTTTTCCTCTTGGCAGAAATGCTGTTTAAGGAATCTGCAGTCTCTTGTGAATGTTTATTTGTAACTAGCATGCTCCCACAGAGAAAGGTTCTGAGAAGTCAGCATTTTTGACCAATCAACCAACCTTTCCCCACACCCTGCCAAAATACACTGCTGGAAAAAGCCTCATCAGCTTTTCAGAGGACCTTAGGGCAGTTAAAACACTCTCAGTGCCCAGGGGGCATGTTGCTACAATAGTTAGCACAAAAATAAAACAAGTCTTGAAAAAAAAGAACAAAAACTCTTAGCTTAGTGCTAATTTCTTTATTATTATAAAAATCTATAATTACATACTGCTACTTAAGGACTCTACCTTTCAGAAAGCTTCAGACCTGCACAAAGTAAGCCAGTTACGGCAACCAACCTCATTTTAACTCCATACAATTTTAGGATGGCCGCAAGTTTAAAGAGACTTTATCTTTACAGAGGTCATCAAATTCAAACAAAGACATTGTAAATTCAACATCCAGGTGGACTTTTGTTATTAAGACAGCTAGAGTTAAGCCTCTAAATATCAGTATTACCAAGTAACTGTCATTAATCAAATGTCCTACAGTCTGTGTTATACTTTAAGGCTCATCTTCTCTTAATCAAAGATAGGTATTTCAATGCAATCTAATTCCCTCAAGTGACAGATCTGCTACACAAACTGAACAGTGTAACTGACCTCTGGGGGTAGTATTATTTACTAGTTGCCAGGCTGATTTCTGTATTTATACTCACTGAGAGATATCCTGTGGACTGGCTTTCCACCACTTCAGATTTGGGACAGTCTGTTAACCTAACTCAAGCATGCACAGAGGCACCAGCACTTTTGTGCAGGTTTGCACCACGCTATCACCCACCTCCACGCTGCCAGTGATGTACTTTGGATCCCCTTTACCTGGCCGTGGTCTCATGACAGCCTCTAGCTGTGTCTAACAGTCTGCACTGCTTCAGCGGGGCCTTGAACTGTGCCCCACTGGGCACCTTCTCTCTGGCCAGCAGCACACCCCAGACATCACCTGCATACAACTGCTTGAGAATGAGATGCGTGAAGTTTCTAGCTAGGAACGCCAGATGCAGTTGTAAGGATTAACAAGCCATACAGTGCGACCAGAATCCAACAAGTGTTTATTCATTTACTGAGACTCAGAGCCAAGGAAAAATTATTCCCTTATTTTTAGGATTCTTTTCAGACATTATAGAGCACCAGTCAGAAAATTAAATCAGAACTTCTCTTTCTAGGGAGAAAGAAGTGGACAGAGAGGTTTTTAAATTCAGATCAGTATTATCCATGCTGCTGCTTATTCTAATGACTTTCACTCAGAAAGTTATATTGGCCAGGAAGATGAGGACCACACTGGAAATGAAGAGCCAAAGCAGTAGAAATGTACTGAACTAAGCCAGCACATGCTAATAAGTACTACCTGCAGGGTCACTGGAATCCTGATCCCCACTATCCATCTTGAGATTAAATATCACAGCCATTGGCTGTGAAATAACAAAGACTTTTCCCTCGTAGAGCTGCAGTCCAAGAACTGGGTCTCACTACACTTGAGCCATTAGACACAGACAGACTTTTTAAAGAGGATGCAGTTTGGCAAGCATATAATCTGTACAGAGAGATCACATGCTACTCTAAAAATGTCCATGTTCGCTATCTAGGTGGTATTACAAATATCTTCATATAATGTTTTAAACATAAAACCAAGAATATACAGTATTTAGTTAGTCCTTACTCAGCAAACGGTGATCATATCACTGAATCACAGAACAATGGCTTGAACAACTGGAATTTTCTATTTTCAAACTTCTGTATGATGGCTAGAGGCAGAAACTGATTTTATTATGACCTGAAATAGAATTGGAAGTGTCACATTTTCAGCTTAAAATTGATATAATGCCTTTTCCATGTAGCAACATTGGATTTCTTACCTCCCCAAGAGGAATACGTTTATCCTCACAGACCAAAAGGTTACAATGAATAAGAATTCTGTTCAAAGAGGAATTTTTGATCTAGCAAACAAACAAAAAAATTGGTGACCAGAAGATGGAGAGAGAAGCAAAGTAAATACTGAGTATTCATTTAAATTATGACAATATATTCTGGGGAACCTGATAAAGTAGAACAGACTTTTGTAGCAGGGACACTTTGCGTGTCAGGACCTGAATGTGGGACAAGTCCTTCTGCTCTGCTTCTTCTTATGATTCTTCATAAGCCCAAAGGAAGTGGCTTAAGCTTCTGCAACTCTAAGATAAAGTTAGTTATCAGTGTTTGGCAGCTTGGCTAAGCAGTCCATTAAATTCAGACTGGTCATCTCTTACCATCACAGATGGCAAAAACAAACTTTGCACAGGCTGGCAACAAGGAAAGCTGTTTAGGTTATGCGAGGTTAGTGCTCAGTTCCGTTGTGATTTGTTCGAGACGAGCTGAACTATAAACACAGCGCACCCACAAAAGTCTTCAAAAGTTATGAAAGCTGCCAGCATGCCTAAGAGATCTGCATATCTAAGAGCTCTGCACTGATTATAATCAGTTAATTTGGGGATGCCATTTTCGAGATAAATAAGAAAGTCAAGAAGTAAAGGATTGTTAAAGGCTACTGCTGCAGTTTGCTCAGCTAAAGGAACACTTCAGAGTACACAGGGTCCCATTAAACCAGTCCTGACACTGTATTTGTTCCAGGAAACATCCAGCACAGAAAGCTGTGATAACGGCAAGTTAATCAATGGAGGTCATAAAAAAGATTCAGGAAACCATCTTACTGCTTTCTGCCAAACCTCAGTATCTTTTAGGGTTACAATCTGTAGTTCTGAACTGTTTATGTTTCTGCTGGAAACTCGAGCGTGGCGTATTATGTAAGGAG
Organism: Alectura lathami; assembly: GCA_013399715.1. Lineage (NCBI taxonomy): Eukaryota > Metazoa > Chordata > Aves > Galliformes > Megapodiidae > Alectura > Alectura lathami. The sequence goes on along the minus strand of VXAV01006384.1, from coordinate 112,904 downwards.
ACCGTGGTTGGATCTCCACAACACTTAGTTTATGGCCAGGAAGCAGTAACTTAAAAACAAAACAAAACAACAACAACAACAACAAAAAGTTAAGCTTTGAAGTTCCTACCTGATTTAGAAGCAAGGTCAACTAATCCTTCCAATAAGGGTGAGAAAAAAAAATCATCAGAAGTCCTACAGCGTGACAGGGTTAGGTATAGCCCAGCCCTGAGTTCATGTCCATCTAACTGGAGGACAAAAAGCTGTGGAGAAGGAGACTCCACTGCTCCAGAGCAGAAGAGAAGGGCAGCAGCTGTGAGCTGTGATGTGTAATAACTGTATTTGGCAGAACTGGACTCTTAATCTGCATCATCTTTAACCAAAGTTCATTCAAAGCTGAAGCTAGAGACACTAAGATATGATTTAACATCTAAGCTCAGATTTAACACCTAACAGATGGCAACTGAGTGCCATATCAACTGGCCAGCAAAAGCAAGGCAAAGGAACATGAACAACTTCATATACACACAGAGTACCACATTACTGGTCCAAAATAGGAACCAGTTTCCAGTGGTTATGAGCACCTCCAAAATTCCCTTCATACCAAGTAGAATAGGGCATGCATAACACATTACTGATGTCATGCAAACAACTGTGTCCAGAAGTTAGTTAGTTCTTAGTCTGAAACTGACACCACTCAAAAAAAAAAAAAAAAAAAAATCAGTACCAAGAGCTTGTTTCCTCAAATTTAGTCATATTTCCTTTTATACAAAGAACATGAAGAAGTATCAAATAGATACAGAATTTAAGAGAAAAAATAGGAATAGCGTTTCTTAAGAAACTCAGAGGGACTTAATACAAAAGAAGCAAGACTGAGTCAACATAAAATTACATGTGTTACATTTAACTATTCATATTAAAGCCAAAGCTGATGACTGGTATGTAATCACGTTACAAATAAAAGTTTCAAGAAAGCTTTAGTTGTTAGATCTGTTCTGTGAAATGAAGTAGCAGCCTTCGCAATGAAGGAAAAAAATTTATTTTAATAAAGAAAGAATGAGAAGTACCCCCAAAACAACACCAATTTACAATTTTAAAAGGTTACTACAGAAAAAAAGTACATTCTTTCCCTTATAACTATACAATATTTTAAGCAAGACTGTCTAAATTCAGATAATTCTTGATGTTTTTACTGCAGAAGAATTAAATGTTGTCACATTTATCACCAAAGAGTCCAACAGCATACTTCAATGGCATCAGCTTGCACATTATGAGGTAAGAAGGCAGTCATTCAGTTGCAGTGTGATGGTTGCTTGCATCACTGTGTAATTGCATTCAAGTTGGAATCCAAGGAGAACTCACCCTGACCCTCCATGTTGCCATGAAAAAGCTTTTCTACACTGTTATATAAAGCAACAGACACACAGGGATGAACAGCTCTTCCGTTCTTTCATTGACTATAAAAAGCAGTTTTCTTTAATAGTTACCCTAAACATAGCTTTTGCCTCATTTCTTGTTTTTAATTCATTGTGACACTTTGTGATACCTCAGTCATCATCTTGCTGGTTTCTTTTCTGTCAAAGGAACAGGAGAGTTCATAATGTTAGGATACAGTTATCCGAAATGAGAGCCCTCATAAACCATGACAAGTGCTTCCAGATAAAATGGATATCAGACAATGACTACGTTTCTAAGCCACTGTTGAACGGTAAGAGATAATGTTTCCAGCAAACGCAACAGAGCAACAAGAACCCTCCTCCTCAACCTAAACAATTGGATTTCATTTACAGTAAAGAACAAGATTTGCCCCATATGTTAACCAAATGGTGGTGGCAGAAGTCAGGAGTCAGGATGAAGGCAACTTGCCTTCCCTTCCCCAGGTTAAAAAGACATCAGTTTTACAGTTTTAGTGTTGTTGATGGAACAAAGAAATTGCATTTTTCCTAACACACTTATCTTCTAACTTCTAAAGAAGCCCTTAGATTCATCAACTTTGGCCATTAAAAAATACATTTCCATTTTGACTACATTTGTATTTACATTTCAATAAGAAAAAAAACTTCTTGAGCACGATTTGTCAAACTACACTCACTGCTTCCCCCAAAGATGAAATTAATTAAATGAAGTGAGATCAAAAAGAGAGCTTGTCCTTCATCACTGAAAGAAATATATATATATCAACCAGCCCAACAGTACTTTGTATCACAGCTCCATACATTACATTTCATATGTACATGTGTAATCTATGCTAATTACAAAAGCAGAATTCCAAGCACTTAGATGTTACCATTTTAGAGATGGAAAGTCAGAATCTTTTCCCATACCACTTACCAGTTTGAGAAAGTCAATTAACTTGTGAACATCCTCTCCTGTGGAAAGGTCCACAAAATCTTTTGGCAGTCGGTAGCTCAGGTATGGACTAGGCTGGACAGTCACTGCACTGTTCGTGCAACGGAAAACTGGACAGTCCTTTGGAAAAGATGATGGATAAAAAGTGTCTATGAGTAAAACCAGTAAAACCATTTGAACTCCTCTATGATACAGTCTGAGTGATGCTGTAGAAGAGTTTATTTAGCGTTCATTCAACTAAAATTACACTTTCTATTGTATCTTTTGTCATTAAAAGCTCTGTCCCCTTAAAAGCAAGAGTTAAAATGTTACTAACAGTCAAATACATACATTCATTTCTTCACTTCAAAGTTTCTTTACCCCATCAATTTTTAATTTGTTTTTACATATAAATATATTTATAATGGTACCATAGTAATGGAGCTACTAGGAAATTTGGGCAATAGCATTTATGTGAATATTTGATAAAAAAACATTTACAATAATATCCCTAAACCTGTCTTCAAAAGTTCCTTCTTCAAACTCATGTTTGCAAACACAACCGTATCAAAATAATGATCTACGCTTTCTGACCAATTTACTTACTGAAGGCAAAAAAAGAAAAGAAAACAAACCTCTACAAAATATTCAAAGGGGAATATAAAGAAGGGGACAGACTCTTTAGCAGGGTTTGTTGTGATAGGACTAGAGGAAATGGTTTCAAATTGAGAGAGGGGAGATTTAGACTGGATATAAGGAAAAAGTCTTTTATGATAAGGGTGGTAAAACACTGGAACAGGTTGCCCAGAGAGGTAGTGGATGCCCCATTCCTGGACACCTTCAAGGTCACAAGGGCTCTGAGCAACCTGATCCAGCTGTAGATGTCCCTGTTCACTGCAGGGGAGTTGGACTAGATGGCCTTTAAAGGTCTCTTCTATCTCAGACAATTCTATGATAATTCCAGCAACAGGTTTTGGGTAACTTGATACAATTTTCACTTCAACATATTGTATATTTAAGATACTCTAGAACTGACATGCAATATAATTGCTAACTACATGGCAATAAGTGACTTCATTTTAAAAGAGGTTCAGTAACTTTACAACAGATTCTGTGATTGGATGCAAGTTGAGGCATGAAGACAAGTTATTCTACTTTTCATTCAGTCTTAAACCAGAGAAATTGTGTAAAGTATTAAATCAACAAGACAAAATTCAAGTGCTCCATGGACAGCTTGAGAACTGGGAACGTGCTGTAAGAAAGGAGACATCATTTTTAACAGAAAGGTTCACTGAATGGATTTTCACACATCATGAAACTAAGAGAAAAGAGCATGAATAGTAACCTGCAAAGAACATTTTATTTCCCTTTGGATGTGTTATGAAAATGATGATGGAACTAAAGCAAAGCTCAAGTGTTAAATTAAGCTCCATAAAACAGGTCACTACAGTTACTGTTAATAGAGTTTAACAGCTACAAACTAGAGGAAAACCCACACTGTTGGCCTAGCCATCTTCCCCAGATTAAGTGACACACTGCTTCACATCTTCTATCCAGCCGTCCAAGAACCCATCAAGATGTGAGGACTCATGACAGTCATCCAGTGAGCAAAGAGGGGAGATTTAGGCTAGATATTAGGAAGAAATTCTTTACTGTGAGGGTGGTGAGACACTGGAACAGGTTGCCCAGAGAGGCTGTGGATGCCCCCTCCCTGGAAGTGCTCAAGGCCAGGCTGGATGGGGCTCTGAGCAACCTGGTCCAGGGGGAGGTGTCCCTGCCCATGGCAGGGGGGTTGGAACTAGATGATCTCTAAGGTCCCTTCCAACCCAAACCAGTCTATGATTCTATGATTCCTCTCTCTCCATATTAACAGGAAGTAATTTGTTTCTACAGAGGCAGTGCAACTTGGAACATGGATAGAAAAGCCCTGCTCTGCACATCCATGCAGGTCAGCCAAAGGACAAAGCTTCCATGAGGGTACTCAATACGAGGAAGTTCAGCTGCTTCTTGCCTCCCATCGAACATAAATCTGGAACTCAGTGAGGTTATATATCAGGTACCAGAAACAAAGCAGAACTTTAAGTGATTAGTGGGCATAACGTTGATTAGTTGACAGTTGGACTAGATGATCTTAGAGGTCTTTTTCAACCTTAATGATTCTATGACTCTATTCTAAATAGTGGAAGAAATTTAAGATGTACTAGAACTGCCTAAAGGCAAGTTTCAGGGCATCTTCCTCACAGTGAGGTCAGAACTGCAATATGGGCTTCTGCGGTTTGATCTATAAATTCCCTTGTAGGCATTTAGCACTAGGAGGTGCTACTTACTGAGATTAATTACCGGCAAGAAGATAGATCAATCCTACTTCCAGAGTTTACATTTCAAGAGTTGAGGACATCCATTTGCTTCAATGGGATTTGCATCATAACTCAGTTATAAACAAGCAGCAGCAGAGGCCATAATGCCTCCTGGATTTGCTAGCCAGCCTCCCTACCCGCAGGGCTGTACCTGTTCTGTTGCCTCCCCTTCACTCTGGTCGCCTTTCAAACCTCTCCCAGAGGTCAGTTCATCCCACGTAAACAGCAGTGAGTCTGTTACTTCTCCAAATGGATTAAAATCTATTAACCAAACCTTACCCTGCAATGTAACAACAGAAGGATTAAAACAAGTCATAATTTAAAATAAAACCAGAACACACATGCTACTGTAACATGCCTACTCTTTAGAGACCTGAAAAGGTGTCAAAACTGAAAGCACCTGTTCTTACACACTGAAAATATTCTAACAGACTTCACATTAGACAAGTAGTTTTAAAACACTGCAACCTCTGACTTAGTCTTTTTATTTTTATTACTACTGTTTTTATTTTAAGCACAAGATCAGACAGCTGAAGTAAACTGAATTCAGTTCTACACCAGGTGCAGTTCTATGCAAGAATGAGACCACAGAAGTTTTGCCAAGGTCCTCCATGACCCCCAGACAGCATGAACAAGGATAGCAAAAAAGGAATAAAATAAATGAAAACCAGGTATTTTGCTTTCCATCAAAAGCCACCTCAGCACTCCTGTACATTCAGCAGTCTGCAAGGATTGCTGTTCATGGTCTCAGGGATTGTACAAACAGAGTACGGTCTGCAGAATGCCAGTGGAGAACATGAAAGCTGAAAGACGCTGCACAGACATAGATTAAAAAAGAAACTCAAAGGAGTTTTTAATATAGCCATTAGTAGTCCAGACTAATTTCTCCTGCCTTATCTTTAATATATTCAAATGTCAAACAGTTCTGGTAGTATGCACAAGAGCATGCCCATTTTACAACTGCAAGATGTAAGCAGAGAGACTAACATGACTTATTAAAAGGTAACAGCAGTCTGCCAAGGAGCAAGAAAGCTTGCATTGCTTGAGTCATCTCAGGATAGCCCTGTGCTGGGGTTGTATCTCTCCCTACCCAAGAAAGTGTCATCTATTCTAATAAAACAAAAACATCATAATCAAATAACGAATACAGCTGGCAGTAAGAAGAGCAAAGCACTTATCACATATGGAAGAAATAAGATCGATCAAATATGGAGAGGAAGATTTTTGCAACATCAGTGTGATTGGAGGGTTTTAATGTGTATATTAAAGACCAATTGGAACTGGAAACAGTACCTGAGAACTCCACTACTAAAAACTTTTCTTGCTTTTGTTACCTCTCCTTCCTGAAGGATCTTCTTTCTTTAAAAGATCCTTCCTATGCTGACACAAACTCCAAGTACCGTTAACGATTTACACTACAGCCATCTGTTTTCTAACACGTAGATCCCTTTGAAGCCTTCAGCTGCAGAGTAACATGGACACTTCCACCCACAGTGCCTAAGCCACCCTCACAGGCGCTGAAGCGCTGTAGAGTAGGAAACGAACAGAAACCCACACAACAGCAGAGAAGAGAAATGCCAGAGGCTAAAAACAGTCCGCCGTCATCTATACTGAGTTCCTAACGCAGGTGGGGGGAGTCCCAGTGCAGATGAAACCAGTGGTATTTCTTGCAGATGGGAACTGTGCCAACACAGCAGCCGAGCTGCGTACAGATCTTCGCAGGTCTCCCTCTCTAAGTAGATCAATGGGGTGCAGCTGTCCCAAAGTAAGTTTTAAGAAGCCAGTGCACTACAACAGCAGTACTGAAACCAGAGAGCTACACGAGAAGCTGTGAACTGCAGGGACACAGACTGAGCTGCTTCTTGCTTGTTTTGGTACTAAATTGCAACACCTCTGAACAAAAATTGACACCATCGGTGCAGACAGCGAACAGGGGCAAGCTCTGCTATCATTTCCCATCTCTGCTCCTCCCTGAGACGCAGCCACAGATTCTCATTATAAGTGATGCTTTACTTTTGCTAATGGGGACAGCTTGTTAGCTCCGAGGCATCGGGAGGAGGAATCTGAAATTCAGATTCATGCTATTGCTCTAGAAAAACAAGCTAATGAACCAATTTAATGACAGACAGAAGCAGTGGCTGGCAAAGTTCACTCTACATCTCAGAGAATCGTTCCTTGCATCAGAAATGTTTACACTTAATAAAGGACTTCCCTGTGAAAGGATTTCACAGAAACTCTTCCTCACACCAAACATGATTTTTTTTTTTTTTTTTAATAGGAAATCAATGACATTTCTCTAGGGAAGAGATGTATCAAAGAAAAAACTGAAAATTGGTTCTGAGACTACTGAAAGCAACATCTGGTTTCAGGGAGCACCCTAGCAGTATTTCTCCCTCTCTGCAGACAGCAGTGCTCCATCTACAACACCCACTGCTTCCTCCAGACTGTCTTAAATCTGCACTGAGCTCCATTAGCTGCAAACTGATGAAGAGTGGCAGACAAACTAATTGTCCCTTCTCAGGCCTCATTAAAGGGAATGTATATAACGCTGGGTCAGTAACTAAACCATATTTTCTCAGGATTAAATACTCATTCAAGTCGTACTCTCAATCCAATGATTTAAGTGTTGTTTAAGCTGATGTGCACTGTGTATCTAAAGAGCAGCAGTAAAGCTATTTATCAGCAGCCTTCTGGCATTAGTAATCTTTGTCATGTGGGAACACAAATGCACAACCAGAGAAGCAGAGCTGTGCATATCTGGAGGGGGGGGGGCGGGGGAATGGGTATTATAT
>VXAV01006384.1:87280-104804 GCA_013399715.1 Alectura lathami | reverse complement strand
TCAGTGAAGAGAGTGTAAGAGGAAAAGTGAGACAGAGAGAAGCTTGCTCTCAGCCAGGGCACTGCTGCCACCCTCCACCTCAACGAGCTCGACCTTTGGTAGACTACTCCAGTAACTGTGGAAAGGGCATGTGGAGCGGTTTGCTCTCTATCACAACCACAGCAAGGAACAAGCTTCTTTCAACTCCAAAATGTTCAGCTTGGAAAACTTAAAATAAGCAGACATTGGACATTTCTCTCATTCCGTAGGTGAGGTTGCCATGCAACCAGCCTGAGGAAGAGCATGGGCTCTGGAAATTAATCAGACTCGGCAACATTCAATATTCTGTTGCTGCCTATAACTCACATACAAAGGGAGCAATGAATAATACAGTTGCAAACCACAAAAGTATGTGTGAAAGGAGGAGGATCTGACACACAAAGGGCTATCCGGCAGTTTACAAGACCTGAGGGTAAAAGGCACTGAGAGTTATCTACAAACAGATATATTTTATCCTGACAGATGAAGAAACACTGCGCATTTGAGATCATACAGGCTGAAGACTTTTACTTAAATAATGTCTTCATGCTTCAGCTGTGAGGCAGAGCACCCAAAGGCAGGACTTGGTTAAATGCTAAAGCACTGCAACTCATTTTGTCTGACAGCATCCTCAGGTCTCATGATTTGAGTCCAGGCAGGTAATTTTCACTGCCATTCAGCATGGTTGTTTCTAGCCTGTAGCCTGATTTTAGATACTCATATTAAAAGTTTTGCTGGGTAACAATACAGTAATTTTCCACAAGACACATATTCCTGTTTTGCAAACTATGGCATGATTCAGTATTACACAATTACAAAATACCTAAGCAACATTCAAAGTCAGAATCAGAACTTACTACAAATACTCATAACTTAATTCATATAAAGACTTTTTCCAATCCCATCACTGTAAACAATTCAAACCAGACTTCAAAAAGGGATATAGCATTTGAAGTCACCTTCTTCTGCACTTGTGTATTAGGAGTTGGAAAGACATTTAAGCTAAAACAAATATTTAATTCTCATCCACTAATGCCATTTCCAAAATCAGGTTCTGTGACCTAAGGCTACATAATGCACATTTGGGTTGTGGTTGCTTTTAGGACAATATGCAAGTGCCTTTAGAGCACAGTTCGTATGACCTCCTTCTACCCACTGACATTAGGAAAAGGGTAGGTGGTTAACTCAGGTATCAGCATTTGAAGCTAGGACAGGACATTTCTCCCCACTCTGTCACCACTTGGATGTTCAAAGTTCCAATTTGCTGAGCACTCAACCACAGCTGAACAATTTGAAAAGAAAAAAAAAAATAACTTCCACCCGCTTCAAACTGGGCACACAATCATACACTCTTTTGATGATCATCCCTTTGTATCCTAGAGTAAGCTATTTTTTTCCAGCCTCTGAAGGACAGTCTGAAGAAATGATTAGCTTTGATGAGTTCAGATGTGATACGGATGTTTTCAGAAGAAAAAGTGGTAAAAATCTCCTGATTTTTTTTTAGTGAGCAAAACATCACCCTCTCTCTTATTTTTGTGAAATATCCTAGTCATTCTGGCTGGAAGTTCAGACACATTTCTGTCTAAAGCACCCACAGTAGGCACTATATAGAGGGAACGTTAATAACAAGCACTGCTTCACTAAAACTATTTAGTGACACTGCAAAATATTAAGTATCTATCTTAAAGAAAGCTAAGTTGCCTCCAACAGAAGGCAATTCAGAAAGGATTGTAGCTGAAGCCGAATTTGTGCTTTAAGACAGACTACTTGTCTGGAAGAATATATTTACTGAATAATTACATCACTGTCACAGACATACTTGCAACCCTAATCCTATTGTTCTCCTACTGTTGACAGCAGCAAACACTGAAAAGGAACTGGGGAACAAAATGATAAAACCAGGCAGCTCACTTTTTTTTTTCCCCCAGGACCACTACTAGGAAGATGAAGCTATTATTTGTTTCTTCTCTCTAGGGTTTCAGGTACACTTCCCAAAGAACAAACAATTTATTAGTAAGGATATACACACCCTGCTGTCCACTTACCCTGCTGTCTCTGTATACATCAAAAACAACTGAAAAAGAGGAAAGAAAAGTTAATCTTGAAAGGTACACAATTCCACAGAAGATGTCTAAAACTAAATAGATACTTGCGTACACAGCACAATCTGCAAAATCAATACACGTAAAGAACTGCAAGCCAGAATCAGGTTAATTTCCAAGAAGAAGTTGAAAATTTTCAAGAACCACTGTTAACGCACTGATAGAGCATCTGCCGGGCTTTTCCATGTAATTCTGGTTTGTTCTGTTGATTTTTCCCCAGTGGAGAACATCTGATAAACTCTTAGTGCAGAGACAGGCTTATCTTCTACATTACTGCAGTTTGTTTTACAGCAGAACTGAGAAATTTCAAGGAAGGATCAGGACTCCATTGTGCTTGACATCGCACAAACACTTCATACAAGAAAGTTCCTGCTTCAAAGAGATTAGGACTTCAGCAGATAACGAGGCCAACAGCTTGCAGGAACAAAGGGGTCAGTGGGCACGCTGAGCATGAGGTGGCACTGCAGTGTCTACGTTTAAAGTAATGCAGAGCAGATGTTGCACACCTACTGACTATCAACAGCTCGTTCAAAGAGCTTCTGCTACTCAGCGATTTAAGTCAAGCTGCCTTGCGTAGTTACATTGTCACTCCCGTTGGTTAATTAAGCATAAATCTTTGTACATGCATCTATCTATTAGCTTCTGTTCTGTATTGTTAAGCAACCCTTTGATTTGTGTTTCTATTCAGCTATGGAAAATCTACAGGTAAGCATTCAGGCATGACTGCATGCAGAAGTGGTAACCGTTCAGCAGGGGAAAAAAGAAAAAAGCCAGATTTAGAAGCAACTCAGACAAATGCTGTATTGTCACTTCCTTCACTAATGAGAAAGGGAATAATTCAGCTAACTAAGATTTCCCAATCCATGGAAGATAAACTAAACTCAGGATATGACCGAAGAACACTTGAGCCTCCGCAGCTCCTCAGGACACTGCCCGTCAATAGCAGACACGTTGATTGATCACATCAAGCTACTCAGCAGCTTAACTTCATGCTTTGTGTAAAGCTGGCTGCACTAAGGCAAACCACAACTCAGAGCCAAAGCCAGTCACGTAACCGGTTTTGACCACAAAGCCTAAAATCCACACAGCTTTTTGCACAAGCTCAGTTACGTCGATTTAAACTGAGGCTCTAGAGTTCAGTGCTGCGATGTTCTCAGTAAGATCGGCTCTCACTGGCCAGGTCACCGACACCAGGACAAGCACAGCAACCCTCAATTTCCTCCACAGCTGTTCAGCTGAGCTCGTTGCTTGCACCATGTACAATGGTAAACCTTCATCTGAGCTGCTTTATAAAACAATGCCTGCCAGCTTGGAGCAAGCCCATGGCAGCAGTGAGCATTAATCATTGAAGCTGACTGCATTTAGTGGGATCTACATCCCCATTAAGACCGCCTGCACACTGGTGACTAACTAGGGACATTCACAAACAGTGAACAGAGAGGAAAACTTGAATGCTTCGTTCTTCTTTAGGGACCACCTCAGAACAGGCGTGCTGTGTGCCAGGGAAACTGTAGTAAAACTTCACCTGCAGGTCAAACTTCACCTGTCAAGCTAAGGCTTGACTCTGCAGTGAGCATCAGTACCTCTGGAAGACGGTCTCAGCAGGCTCTCACTAAAGGATTTTAGGAGGTTTTCCACCATTTACAAGTATTTAAAGAGCATTTGCCCATCTGTTATCCTACTGCTCTGACTCTGCAGTGCTTCAGCTGGTCTGACTCAACTCTTCCATCTGGAGATGCTACCAGACCAACTGGAAAAAGCAGGGCAAACAGCACTGAAAGCCACAACGAAGCAAGAAGTCAGGGAAACAGCTATAGTACCTTTCCTTTTGAAAGCAAACAAACAAGCAAGCCCAGATTTTCATCGATCACAACACATATGCTACCAGACAGTGGGGATAAAGAAGGTATGAGGAAAAAAACTGCAGAAAATGTTTTTCTGTATGGCATTTCTCTGCAGCAGGACAGGTTACCCACATTTAGTGCCTAAGACCAAAAGGTTAACAAATCTCCACCCCAGAAGGTAATTCAGATGGCACAGTTTATCCTGCTTCACACAGGATAACACTTCAGATCTTTCAGTTCACTAGGCAGCAGTTTCAAAACAGAAATCTGGGCATCAATTTCTAAACATAGTGCCCTGAATTCTTATCTATCAGTTGATTACATACCAGCTGGAATTATGTTGGGCCACAGAGGAAAATTAAAACAGTAATCAGAATGTCAGATCTGTATAATTGATTTACTTCAAAATGTTAGGGCTACAGATCTGTTAAATTAGGATAATTATTGTACATATTAAATATTGAACTATGCTCAAAACTTACATGAAGGCTGAGTAGTCAAAAGATTTATGAAAGACAGTACAACTGTCAGACAATTCTTATGTTTATGTGTTTTACTAAGCTGATGGTTGGTCCACACCAAACCAATTTAAATTTCTTCACCGTATTTTTCACCAGCCCTGATCATACATCACAACAAAACACTGCCTTAGTCTCCTGACATGGCTCAGTGAGACTATTTCCAGCAAAATTTGTAAAGGACTCCATATTTACAAGCTGAGACAATTTACTTAGGCTGCACAGGTGTAGCAGAATCTCATCAAGGGCAGACAGAATGCTGTACATATTGCTGTACACCAATAATTTAGCAGCAAACATATTTATAAAGATTTTTTTTTTATTTTTCCTTATTAGTGAATGTCTTTTGTTAAACATTTCTTACCCCATTACTCAGATTTTGATTTTTTCTTATTTAAAAACAAGCATAAGTGGCAAAAAAATCTCCAAACAAACAACTAAACAATAAACCAGACAAATAAACAAACAAAAGGGAAAAAAAAAAAAAAAAGTCCTCTGAAGGGACCTTTCATTTTTTTGCATTCTCCTGAAAAGTTTGAGCCTGTTCCTTTAGGGTTCTTTATGGTCAGTCAACGGTATTGCTCTGCATACATGCTCTAGCCACAAGAGATAGAGCACTCTTCCAAGTTAAAAAGAACCAAGCCCTGTGAAATCTATAGCTATGACAAAAGAGATGCATATGCAGACTTCAAATACTAGAGATACTTCTTTTTGAGAAGTACCACTTTTTCCACTGCTCGCCAGCAGTGAACTGGAGTTTAACACACCGCAACTCAGTGCACTGTGGAGGAAACAAGCCTGGCCCAAAGGGAGAGGACACCACATCTCATTTCTATAGAGGTGGCCCTACAAGCCCTTTCAAACTTCCCAGTATCCTGCAAAACAACTTCAAAGAGGCAGAACCTCTTTGGTTTTCGTTTTTAAGTCTTTGTAACTACAAGTGCAGTATGTCCTTAAATCCTTCATAAACACCCTCCTCCCCCTTCTATTTGAAGTCTTAAGATACTTACAGTCTTCATCCAAGAATTTATACTGTATGTGTTTCTTGAAAAACTCCTGTATTGATCTACAGATCTCCTCGTGTTGCTTAGAGATATGCTCATAGTATTGAGTGTAGTCCCTCTGTGATATACCTGTCAAACATTTTAATTGATTATAAGGAGTTTACACATAGGAAAAAAAAAAACAACACGCACACACAGAATGCAGTTATCAGAGTACACACATTATCACCTCTATTTCAGAAGACAGGACTCTCCTGCCATTCCAGTGATTGCTGTTTGGTTTTATTCTTCAATACGGGAAGCACTGCCATGATAAACTTTCTCCTTGGACACTTCTGCCCTACATTTTGTGAACCTCATTTCATGCACACATACTGACTATTTTCACTTGAGTTTCAGAAGGAATCTTTGCCTGAGTTTAAGTTTCCAGTTGTTGTTTTGTCCCTAAAAAAATAAAGGTGACTTTATTCAGCCTGTCTACTCTACTCAAAAACCTTTTGTTCAGCACTTCCATTTGGAAGCATGAAATGAAAGTGGGAGAGGCCAGCTGTGCATAATGTTTCTCATTTAACCTACTCATTAAGAGTGGAATAAAGTGTACCTGTTTGACAAGACACCAGAGGTGAAGCCTTAAATCCTAAAATCAACAAAAGAGCATGCAGTCTGGTAGCTTTGTCCCTGCCTGGAAGGCTTTCTTGCATCTCTCACATTATATAAACTATCCCAACTACATCACAAGCTCTTAGTTTCTAACATTTGTTTGTCTATAAGACAATAGTTTATGTTGACATCAACAGGATTACACACTTGCATCTTAAATGACAGAAGATCTCATACAAGATATGTCAACATAAGCCACTGCAATACTCTGCTGGACAAATGTCAAACCAACATGCACTCCACCACTGCAGAATGAGTAACATATGCTATTTATGGAGGTAAAAAAAAAAAAAAAAAAGCCAGAATCCCCCCATGGACGATGAATCAGTGATGGCAGTTTACTATTTTAACAAAACACAGAGGCTTCTACTGCAGGACAACACTGACCAGCTCCATAAACGTACTCTTTCAAGAGATCTGTCTAAAAGTTTGTTGTCAGTGGAATTTTGAACTATTAATACCACTGCAAAGCTTAACTTGGATCTAAAACAAGAGATGGTGGCATCTCAGGGGATGCAAATGTCTAACTGGAAAAGCATTCACTACACATTGCAAGTATCACTCCTTAGCTTGACTGACAGGCTCATTAATTTTAAGAGCATGGGAACATATTGTGAAAAAAACGTGGAAGTGTCTTAGGAAATGCAGCTGGGGTGCTAGCTAAAAAACCCATACTGCTAGATTCCCTAGGCTTTGAAACTTTGTAATGAAACATGCAGCATGTTTAATTAGCCAGAGTACAAATGCTTTAGGGTATCCGAAAGTAAATGTCACTCTCTCTCTTGAATATATATATATATACACACACATACACATTTTGTAATAAATCTACATTCAAATGTTTTAGAAGTTATTACAGTGATGCTCATCTCTGGCAGATGTGTTCTAGCAGCACTTGACAGGATTCAGCTCTTCCTCCTTCAAAAAGTTACGTCAATCCCATTAAGCAATACTGGATTAATGGAGAATCTCGGCTATTAGCAAGATAAACTCTGTTACAGGGAACTGCACTACACCCTGCAATTGGCATGAACAGAGAGAAAGGGAAAACGAGCGTGGAAGCACCAGAAGGAACAGCCAAATAAAAGGAGTAGAGAACAGTGTGTGCTAACAGCACCTAGATTAGCAGATCCCAAAACATCTACATGCAGCCTCACAGAACACCCAGACCAAGCAACAAAGGACAGGAAGTAAATTCCTAATGACTGACAAACGTGGGACAGGAGAGAAATTGTTGACAGCTCCTGACAGCTACAGAAAGGCACNATAATATATAATAATATAATATAATAACTAATGAAGGTGTCCCTTCACCTCTGTGTCATCCAAAGGAGTCCTGGACAGAGCACTCAGATATATATCTACCTTAGTGCCTATGAATATGTAGGTATGAGACAGAAAGTGAACATACTTGCTTTTACTTTAAGGCAAAAAAAAATCACCTTCCTTCATATAAATTCTGGATTACAGCTTTGCTGCAACATTGCCTTGTTAGAAGAGTTCAGGCAGAATGGTTCTTGTTAAGGACAAACGTGCACCTGTGTAAAGCCTCCAGACCAAAGAGGAATTCAAACTTAGGCCGAAATTAGACTCCTCAATTCAAGTACCTGTATGTGCACTAGGTGTCTAAGCTCCTGTTACAGTCAAGAGAGACTAGACAATATATCTAGCGGAGTAAAACACAGCTAACTTCTCCCCAAAGCTGCCTAAAACACATGCTCTAGTGCAATCTGCCTGTTCTCCAGCAGTCACTGGGCTTCGCACATATCCACCAGCTCTTTGCATGCTGTGGACTACCTAGTGCCATTTGAAATATTCTGCATTTAGGTTTTTTTGAACCAGAGTAACAGATCAACAGATTTTCTGGCTAAGCAGCACTGCATATGATGTGAATTTAGACATCCAGTACACCTGTGGGCACATTCTGACCTCCACAACTTTCTGAACTTAATATCCAAATGTAGCTAGTAGAACCAAGAATATTCCCACTGAAATACTGAGCACACTGTGTCATCAGGCCTTCAAAGACCATGGAGAGAGAAAATTGGAATGTCACATTTTAAATTACAAAAGGAAGAAAAATATTAATTCCTGAAATTCTGCTGAAATTCTAGCAGACTTTCAGTATCTTGGGGGGGGCTACAAGAAAGAAGGGGACAGACAATTTAGCAGGGTCTGTTGTGATAGGACCAGGGGAAATGGTTTCAAATTGAGAGAGGGGAGATTAAGACTGGATATAGGGAAAAAGTTTTTTACGATGAGGGTAGTGAAGCACTGGAACAGGCTGCCCAGAGAGGTGGCGGATGCCTCGTCCCTGGAGACCTTCAAGGTGAGGCTGGACAGGGCTCTGAGCAACCTGATCCAGCTGTAGGTGTCCCTGTTCACTGCAGGGGAGTTGGACTAGAAAGGGACCTGTAAAGGCCATCAACTGGGGTGGCTCTATGATTCTGTGAAATAAGCATGATGAGGAAAGAAGCATCTTCAGATGTAGTACTGATTCAAGTTTTAGATGAAGTTCTTTGGAGTTCCCCTGATTACTCTAATCTCTAAGACAATTCTCACCTATAAGCTTGTTTTCCTTGACAAAGCATCTGAATTCTGCACCAGGGATCAGTTCGCACCACTTGCGAAGAACGAGCTATAAAGGGAAAAAGAATGACAAGACATTGTTTCAGAGTTAATTTGGTGTCAACAGGTAAGCCTTCTAAATCTTCCAACAGTTTTGTTGTAACATGTGAGACAACCACTGACATTAATTCTGATACAAGAAAACAAAACAATTTTAACCTGTGGTTAATATAATTATCTTAGCAAATACTTCAAAGCAATTTGACAAATCACACAATGAGACCATAAAAATAAAAGTTATCTTAATAGGCTGTAACTTAGCAATTAGAGCCTCCTTTTCTGAAACCCAAAGTATTTCAACACTGATGCGCAGAAAACAATTCAGTAAATGCCACCTCTTTCCACAATTACACGTTAGGAGCATGCTATGTCATGGAGCTCCATGTTTCAAGACCCTTGAATGTGTCTGTTCCATTTCTAAGCCCTCTGTGACTGGTCAGAAACATGCCACAGGCACTGACAACGTCAGATGGTCACCACTCCTTAATACAAAGTGTATTTTCATAGCTGAAGCAAGAAGGTGGACACTTTCCAACCCATCTTCAATTGAATTTTATTTGAGCACAGATTTACATGACATTGATTATTTATACATATTCTCAAATGTGCTCTGTATATTTCATTGAGAGCTAGCAGGGATCAAAGCCATTGCATAGCTGCATACATCACAACAAAAGCAGCAATGAAAAGCAAAGCTACCAAGTCCTTCACGGGAGGATAATTTGTAAGTTAAAGAACAAAGGTTCAGACTGGTCATAGGAAGAAATTCTTCCACCATGAGGACAGTCCAGCACTGGAAGAGCCCCCTCGGAGAGGTGGCAGAGACTCCACCCACTCACGTTTTCAAAACTGGACTTGACAGAACACCACGCAACCTTATTTGATCTCAAGGCTTACCCAGCTTTGAGCATGAGAATGGACTAGAGGTCTGTGGAGCCCCCTTTCCACCTTAGCTATCCTGTGCTCTTCCACTTTGTACAGGATTTAAATGCAACCTTGAAATTGTTTCATTAATAATTTCACATTAATGATAAAGCATGGGAAACGAAACACCCTGCTGTACAACACAACAAATCTGTCATGGAATTGGCAGAAAGTTGCTCCCTAGTCAAAAGAGCTGATGAGCAGGATTAAATTTAACCAATTCAGCCTCTATTCTGGTATACACCCAAGCAGAATTCTCTGCCTCTGAAAGTACAAACCAGTTAAAATAAGGACATGGGATCAAAATAGTAACTAGACTATTGATGATAAATAGGACAGAAGGCCTGGTAATGAAAGCAAATCTCTGGCATTTCATCGAGGCTCTGCTTTTCCTAAGTTGAAGCATTCAGATGGATCCATTCTTTCCAGAGCCTCAGTTACTGCTCACAGGTACTGGGAGCAGCACCAGCAACAACAGCAGGAAGAGTCAGGAACCATAGGTGATGCTCCCAACTACAACGAAAACGTGAGACTCTGCTCCCTATCTCTAAAGTCCATTAGGACAGGTCTTCAACACAGTGTTCCTTCACTTTCCTAAAGCCCTTTAAGACCACAGGATGATGACAAAAGCTGTATTATCAGAGACATGACTAGATGCTATCATAAAACCGATGGCCCCACAAGAAATGTTCAATGCAGTACTCATATCTAAGTTGTTAGCAACATTTTAAGGTGGTAGCGAGCATATCTAATGAGATAAGATAGACCACTTCAGTGCCTAGCAAACAGCTACAAACCCCAGCCACGCCAGCTAGTTTCTCTCTTAGCAACCTCAACTGTGATGTTCCCAAAAAGCATGTTACAGTGAATTTATGACTTTCAGCTACTGAACTTGACCTCGCTGGCAAAATCTGACAGACAATAGAGAAAACTGCAAGGAAATTTCAAAGGTCTGAACTTCAGATCATCTCTGACCCATAATTAATTGAACTTCTTATGACCTGTCCTTCCCAACCAGACCTCCCCACACTGCCCAAGCAACACAATCAAAACAAACAAATAAAAAAATATCTTTGGGCACATACCCAAGCACAAGTGGCTGCCTGCCCCTGTGTAATTCACTTAAATTAGCTAGAAATTGTAAGGGTCTTACCTCATAGTCCAAGGAAGGATCGGGGGAATCATCAGTACAGTGAATAAATCTGGAAAAGTCACAGGCATCAAGATCTGCTTTTACATATAAGATTTTAGCCACAGTGAGCAAAAATAACCCCAAAATGTTAATTCCCAAATCACAACTAAATTGCATCTGAAATGTATAAACCAAGTAATTTCAGCATGTCAGTAATAAACTCCTTTCTGCAATTATCAAGAAAAAAATTCATCATTTTTGATCTAGTGTAATTTGGAAGAGCTGAGATTTGGACAGGGACTTGGCTAAAATGTGCGTGCTTATTCACTGCCGAGTCTTTTGTTTGAATCAACAGTGCTGCACCTTTTCTCTTTATTGGCATAACTGGATTCTCAAAGAGCCAGACGAGCACTAAAAGTACTAGGGAAAATGTGCTGCAATGGAACTCGATTAGATTGTAAGTTTAAGTTCCCAAACCAGATAACTGAGAGTCACCACTGAGCCTTGCAGCAGTTCAAGATCATTTTCATTTTCAATGAATAAGGGATGCAGAGAAGCGCTACTCAACACTTCTAACTCCACAGCATGATATTCTTCTAAATGAAAAGCCTTAAGAAATACTCTTAGAAATCTCCTGAGAGTTCGAATAAACAAAACTATTTCCATAACTGCAAGCAAATGTCAAGGTTTTGTCCCTTGTGAGCAGCTTGCTCTTTGAGGCACAATTCAGGAACTGCCAAGAATGGAGGCAGCTATACCCACAACAACTTCCATGTACATTTTGTTGTTATACAGTGAATCTTGCAATAATTCCTGTAACTTTCAAAGGGAATTACCCAAAGAACATGCATTTTCCTTCCAAGTGCACGCCCTGACCTTATTAGCAACAAACTACTCCGATGCGCAGAACTGTGTAAAGGGTCACTGCTGAGCAACAGCTTTAAATGGCAATATTTCTCCCATCTCCCTTTGGCACTGAACTTGGTTAAGCAATCCAAAAGCCTAACATCTCTTCTCCAAGCAGTCCACTGGAAGATGTGGCTGCACAAAGTCCGTGCTCTCTATGAGCAAAGCATTGCATTTGAAGGCTGGGAAACCCATGTCTTACAACTGGAAGCTAAGAGCTATCATGACAGCTTTCTCAGTACGCTGCCAGAAGAAATAAATTTTTAGTTTAGGCTTTAGTATTCACCACACAGAGAAGAGCATGTTTTCCAAAAGTACTGTAATCAAACAGATCACATATATCTGTAAGCCTATGTAAACAGATAACATCCTTCAGCTACAGTTTATATTCCCAGCAATTTAAGATCTATCAAGGCAATAGAAACACAAGAGCTTGCAGTTTTGCTACACTCAAAATTCCTCCATTACAATAAAATCTGCTTACCCTGCTCAAGAAAATATTCCCTACACACCAAAATAATCATAAACTACAGATAAAAAGGCAGCACACAGCACTTTACAGTCCCTGCACACGTTACCTTTCCACAGTTGAGACTGGTGTATCTGTAATCTGCTCCATTTCAACAGGATGCTGTCTTTTCCAGTTGTCAAAAAACAGCTTCATAAAAAAAATGGCAAAACTATTCCTTGCTGCACTCTCAAATATTTTGGGTGGGAGGTACGTGAGGGAAGATGCTTCCTCTTTCCTTGTAATTTTATGTTTTTTCACCAACTTGTTCCAGCACTAACTGGTTGGACACAGCTGAGTTCATCCATTACACAGAGCCTTTTGAGCATTAGAGGCAGAAGGCTAAGCGGGGCTTTTTTTAACCTGCATCCTATTCCGGTTTGGAGGTTACTGAAAGAGCACTCAGAGAGACCTGAGGACAAAATCGGAAGATATCCCAGCTCCCTTTTCCAAAACATTTGAAAATTATAATTTTAAAACACTAGTAAGTGTGACGGAATTAACCTCCACTGCTTAAAGAACTTCTGCTGTGGCCAACAGCGTGTTTACAGATGTCAACAAGAGAAGGATCAAGGTCTCTTAGATGTAGCAGATGCATATTAATCTCTAAATGCACATACTTGACAACAGGACACACTACATGAAGCTGCTGTGCAGTTCAGCTTGCAACACTGAGAAAAGTGATTATAAGAAGGTTTGTAGGATCTCTAGCAGCCATCCTGCTATGAGAGCTATGGACTCACTTGCAAATCACTGAGATTATTATCTGCAGAATAAACAGTTATGAATATTATGAGAATCGTTAAGAGTCACTTTGTACCAGACAGTTCCCCTGATACTGCCTCATAGTTTATTTAAAACCTGGAAAAAAATCAAGGACAGATTTTCAACAGCAAGAAATATTCAACTTTAAGGACTACAAGCAAATAGGAAATTCAGACACTACTTGAAAGAGAATCTTGTACTATACATACTATAAATTCCTAGAAAAAAAAAATGTGCATGTGAATAAAACAACAAGGAAAAAAAAATGTCAAAGGCTTCCTTTTCCACATCACCTCATGTGGAACTGTTTTTAGATAGGTTATATTGAAGTCTAAACCAACAGGTACCCTTCTTGCAAAAAGGTATCCTGATTGCCAAGTCACATCTTTATGAGCAACACCGCCTCCTATGTTCTGCCAGGAGAACACAGGCTGCTATCCCTCCACATCTCAGAAAAAAAAAAAACTTTGTAGCTTCTCAATAAACTAGAAAATGTTATTTTTGCTTTTAACTGAATGAAGCTTTCATGCAGGCAGAAACAGAGTAAATTTTGGGCCTCAACTATTTTTCAGTCTCCCCTCAGACAACAAAAATTGGAAGGAAAACAAAACAGACCCAAGACAGAAGTCTGCTTTTTCCTCAGATCATTTTGGGCTACCTGGGGATGAGGGAGTAAATAAGAAATAGAGGTGGCAATTCAATTTAAAGCATCATCCATCGTAAAATAGATTAAACAATGCTGTGGCCATCATTCCCTTCTTAGCTAGCAAGTGTTCTGGCTAGAAGATGTGGGACCTGGTGGTACTGCAGTTCTGCACTAAGGCACCTGGCTGCTCCCTAAATTCTGTGCTGTTCGTGTGCTCTGGGCACACCCAAGCTGCAGCTCGTGCACGGGCTTCCTCCAAGCAGTTTTTGCTATTTTTGACTCTCTTTGAGTCAGACATTTCACTGCTTGTAACTGATGACTTTTATTTCACAAACATCCAGTTTTGGTCAACCAGAGAACTCTGTGATTCAGTTTTTAAGAGTGAAGTCTGGTTTCAAAAGTGAAGCCTGAGTGCTACATTAAAGGAAGAGGGGGAAAAAAAAAAAAAAAAAAAAGGTTTTGAAACAAGGTTTTGAAATTAAGCAACCTGCTTATGATTCTGTTGGGCTAAACCTCACTTGAAAACAGATTTTCTCAACTGCTCGCAGAAACAGGCACTTAAATTTTAACCAAGCCCTCCTATAAACACTTCTATAGAAGTGCATCTCCCCTCATGTTCCATTGCGTCTTGCACATTAACACCTCTGGAAACTTTTCCTTGGCCCATCGGGAGCTGTTTCACCTGCTCCAACAACCTCATGGGCGTCTCTTACCTGCTGAATGTGTCACAGACGGTCCCCTCACTGTTTCACTTGCAAAGTAGCACCCTGGGCCTAGGCAGGGTTATGTGGTTACTTTTAGACTCCTCACCTCACCTGCCCAAGCAGCTTCTCCAACAGGTTTCAGGAATGAAGATTTTGAAGTAACAGCTCCACAGTGCCAGGGGGTCCAATAACATACTGAAGTCAGTTTGCAGTACTTGGTATGTGCACACCAGAAAACAGCCAGTTTAGCACCTGACTCGGGCTGCCCCTCTGTGCTAGGTCAAAGGGCAGTCAGTCCCTGCAGAGAACAGCTTTCGCATCAGGTTGCTTTTGACCAAGGCTGAACTCACAGGATATCTTATTTCATCTCCACTGTTGTTTTTCTGGTTGTTCAACAGCCACAAGAACGCTGTAGGGTTCAGCATCCCAACAGTGACATCTGCAGATCTAAAATGCTCAGCACTGCAGAACAGGAGCAACGCCCAAAGTCTAACAAAATTTAAAGATTTATATCACGCTTATTAGGGACAACCAGCTTATGTTTGAAAGGGCATGATCTCATCATTGGAACCACCGCTACTATTGACACCAGCTTCAGGGTGGGTATTCACTCCTGACAGAATGTAGCCCAAACATTCTAGGGATAAGCAAGAAAACTATGTACTAATACATTCAACAGGATTTTACACAACTTTTAGTTCAAAAGAGGAGTATTAATCACTTCACAGAAATCCCAGCTAGAAAGGGATTTATCATATACCCACAACATTAAGTTTTTGAAAGCCTACATTGAAAAGTGAAAAGTTAAGGATCACACCACCCACAAGCTTTCTGTGAACTCAGCTAAGTAAAATGTATTGCTTACTTGAAGCAGAAACAATGACTACATTAACGAGTACGCTGCTCTGAAGTCTTTGGTAATTTATTCCTGTTCTAAGAGGAGGGTTAACTCATTATTCCCAGCTTTTAAACCAAACAACTGTCAACATCATGAGAGAATCCAAACATTTGAACAGTCAAAGCTTATCTAGTCACATTCAGTGTATCTGCTCTACGGCCGTATTTTTTTATGGTCTGTACTGGGGTATTGCATAGCTGAAGTTTCCTCAGAACTTGAGACAGTTGAGAATTGCAGCAAAGGCAGTTCCCTGACCTGAAGGTAAGGATCAGTATCAGATAAGCAGACAGGAAATGGGAGAGGAAGAAAGAGGCAGAGAAAGTGCTTTAAGTGTCACATCACTGACAAAGCTGCATTAAGCAACAGATCTTCAACTTGCCATTGTAAAGTCTTTTCTGTATTACTACCCAGGACATGTATTATTTTTTCCTGTTCAATGGCATTAACTTAAAAGTAAACATTTCAGCTGTTACTTATGCAGGTCAAGAAACTTTTACACCACACTCAATATTAATGGCAGATGTAGAAATACAGTGCTGTTCCCCCTTCTCCTCCCTCTGAGTAGCCCTGCCAAGGGATTCAGATATATTACGTTTTCAATTTTTGTTTGTTCAGCACTTCAGGTTCTTATGCCAACTGCATTTCTAGTTTCTGCTTGCTAAGGACTAAGGAGCTGGCAGCTAATCAATAGCATAATTAAGACCACCTCTGTGATTCAGCACTAATCACTTCTGTGCTCAGATGGGGACATTTTGTATTAATAACTTAGCGATTCAGAAGTACCATGCACAGGCTGGACAATTAATTCATATTGTAATAATAAGTAGAACACACTCATATAAGAATCACAGAAACCCATGTTTTTATACATTATGTTCACCTTGTCACAAAGACAATTTCCACTCAAATTCATGGAAACCGCCAAGGCTGCACTGCCCATATTAACCCTACCTTACCAAAACACCAGTGGCTGTTCAGGCAGAAAAACAGAAAAACAAAACAAAACCTGATTTGACACCAACGTCACATTAGGCTTTATAGAAGGCAAATAAATGCAATACTTCTCAAACGAAACTTCCCCTTAACCTTGAGAACAGGTGTTAATCCCACAGCCAGGTCACAAGGTAGGCTTCTTTACCACCCACTGGCTGAGCCGCAGTATCCAACTGTGCGTGCCATTTTAGCACTCTGGAACAGGAGTGCAAATGGACCGGACTAGAGCCACTTGAGGTACTGCCCTTCTGCTGGAGGTTACCTCCCCCCAGCAGGATCAGCAGAAGAGAGCATACCTGCCACAGGCTGTTCAGCCACTACTGCTCTTAGTTGGGTGTGAATTTAAGGTGAAATCACTGATGGCTCGAGTTAACACCCATGCTGTGAAATTTCACAACACAGGATCCAGAATGCATTCACTGCCTCCTCTGCAAGTCAGCACTGTCTGCAGAGGGCAAGGTGAAGGCACTAACTTTATCTGAGATAAAAACCTAAGAGAAAATGCACCAATTTCAATCTCAGTGACAGTCATCAAGCCAACCCTTTCTCCCATACAAATGGCATAATCTAAGAGCACAAAACCACACACGCAACCCCAGGTGTCACACATCTTAAAATCAAATGGTGCTTGCTAAACACTTAATCGTGTCCTAAACTCATTAGAATGTGGTTAACCAAACAAGAATTCTCCAAGGAGCTTGGGTTATTTTTTGCTCAACTTTGTGTTATACTGTCCTCACTAAACTTGTAATATTATTCACAAAGGGCTTCATACAAAGTGTACAGACATTTTCAGACCTGCAAGACTTGGTCCTGAAAAGTAGTTACAACAAGGATCCCGCTAGTGCTCAGCCCTTGAAGCAAACAGTCCTCATGACACCTGGCCAAGCAGCCTGGCCTCCCATTAGCAGAAATCATGAAGAAAAGCTCCTCAGTAAGGCACCTGAGTATCACTGTGCACTCAACTCTAAAATGCAGACTGCAGATTTCTCATCTCCCCCATGGCTTTCAGTCTCTATGGTCTCAGAGCTTTAAATTCGCAGGGTTTACAACTGTTTCCCTAGGCAAACATACTTTTCAAACTGTCTTCTCACTTCAACATCTTCTCCCCTCTTGCTCAGCCTCTTATCCTCCACCTCATTACGCTGTAGGTAGGACATAATGTCAATTCAATTCTGATGCTAGGTTTTACAACACTGCTAGCACTCCATAAATGCAGAGATAAGGATCAAGATGCTGTTACCTATTCATTTTTTAAAATGCACAAACAGATT
>VXAV01006384.1:64053-78987 GCA_013399715.1 Alectura lathami | reverse complement strand
CCCGTGCGGCGGTCTTTCGTGCTTTGCTGTTCTTCCGTAGCGTTTCGTCTCTCCAGCGCTGTGACGGAGCGACAGCGAGAGCTTTCTCTCTCGCCTCAGGCGGGGCTGCGTTTCGTTTTGTTTGGCGGGGAGTCACGTAGTTGCTGAAGAGAACGTTGGGTTTAAGCCCTTCAGGCGTGCGTTGAGCCCTCGGCAGCAGGTCCCTGTCCCCGCAGCGACGAGGCCATCTCCATGCCTTCCTGAAAACCTGAGGCCGTCGCGTCGGGTGGCTAATAGCAACACGCAGATGCTACTAACCCTCCTTGCTTGTGCAAAGCTGTCTTTTATTATTACTCTTTTTTAATCTGTAGGGTAAAAACCAGTTATTTTGGGTGGGTCGTCCGTGCTGTTAAATGCAAAGATGAAAAGTGTTTCTCCTGCTTTCCCGCTCTCTCCTGTCATCTTCAAATCAGTGGAATCTTGCTACAACAATATTGTTGGAATGCAAGTGAAGTTCACTGCAGCTTGGTAACAAACCAGTGGATAAAAGTGACTTCAGTCGCTTTAGTGATGTGTATCTTGAGCACGCGCATCTTAGCGTGCTGTTGGATAAATTGTGTGTAATCACGGAGTGGCTTGGGTTGGAAGGGACTGCCTGGATCCAGCTCCCTGCCATGGGCAGGGCTGCAACGCACCAGGCCAGGCTGCCCAGGGCTCCACACAATGTGGCCTTGAACGCCTCCATAAAACACTTGCCAGTGTCCCTTTTGCACATATGTTGGGCAGGACCCTGTGTTTCATCTTGAGCTTGCTTTGGGATGCCATTGCTGAGTTTCCATTGAGCCTGGCTGCTGTCAGCTGGGACAGCTGTGTAGCTTGGATCAGATGACTCCTTTTGAAGAGAGATTTAGAAAAGCTGACCCATCTGCTGTGACTTGGGTAGGTTAATGTGAGGCCCCGGTAGCTTGGCTACTCTGTGAGCTGATTCGCAGGCCACGGTTGGTTTTAGAGCCGAACTTTTGGGAAGGATGATTTGGAACCTGGTGTCGAAGGGATGTTACCTTTGAAGGAAACCACTCAATAAGGGAATAAGTAATGGCCATAGAGTTATACCTTTTGTAAATGATGTGACTTCTTCAAGTCTGAATTTGAGCCCCACGTGAGGCAAACGGACCAAGTAGCACAATTTGCCAGCAGTATCCAGTGATGTTAGCCATGAAAATCATTGGAGAAGGTAGAAGTGGGCCAGACTTTTTATTCTGTAATTTGCAGTTCATATACTATTGATTTACGCTAAGAGGGCTTGTAAATGTGGACGTTTAGATGCATTCTTAGTTTTACTGGTAACTATTAAAAATTCAAATTCACAAGTGATCAGGTTCCTGGCTGCTGTGCCACCTGCTTTACGTTTTTAACTCAGATACTGCAGTGGTAATTTTTTAGGGAGAACCTTCCTGTCTGAGGGCTGTGAGATGATGTCTGTCCTGAAACCTAACACAGAGCTCTACATTGCAGCTTTACATTTAACTTCTGGTTGCAACTAATGTTTATGAAAAAGGATCTGTGCTGCCACCTTTTACAGGGCACCGTTGACTAACGTGAGATACCAGAACTACAGCCTTCAATTTACCAAGTGGTATTTCTGCTTCCTAACAGCAGAAACTCTCAGTTCTATACATCTGTTTGGATTTGAAAAAATTGGTAGAACTTTTTATGTCACTCATGTGTAGAGTTACTGCACCCACTAGTGGTCGAAGATCAACACTACAGAACCTGAGGTAGATGAGCCTCATTTTCACAAATTTTATATTTTGGTGCTATTTCAAACAAGTGAAGCTGTCTTCAATAAGTTTTTGTAATTTTGATCACAAACCATCCTTGAATTTGCCCACTGCAGGAAAGAGCAGGCTGTGTAGAAAAGAGCTTCTGGCATGAGATGAGGTGCTAGGGTGTATTTGTAATTGGTATAGTAAGTATTGATGCAGTTACACAAAGCATTGATAAAGCTGTGTATGGGATTTGGAGTACAGCTGTGGTAGTTTGCTGTTTCTTGTGGATGACCAGGAACCTCTTGGAACTGGTTTGCTGGGCTTCCTTTGCATGAGTTTGGTGGAAGCCTTGATAGTATATGTTAGAGTCACAGCAAGATACCATGACAATTGTCCAGCCACTCTTAAATCAAAGTGAGGAGGGTTTGAGACATTGCTGGCTTTAGAACAAATGATGAACAGCTAGCTGTGAACTTTTATGGGATAAACACTGAGATAAGTGAGGTTCTGGAACAGCTTTTTGTAGTAGTAGTAAGGCAGATAGGAAAGCTACACAGTTGTAAGCTTCATTGCTTTAAGAAAGGAATATATATTTCTGAAAAATCAGAGTTGGATTTAGTTCCTTTAGTTCAAGTTTTATGTTACTGAAAGACAATTTGAAAGTTTAATGACCACTGCGATCTAGCTAACAAGAGTGTTTTAAGGCTTGAGAAAGAGCGTGCCCTGTGTACTGACTGAGGACATGGATTTATGTACACTTGTTTTTGATAATCAGAAATACTTTGTACTGTCTGTTCCTCTGAATTACTTTAAGGAATTAAATACAAACCTTAAATGTAAGAAAGACAACATAGCTCCATGCTCGTAAATGTGCAGAAACCCAGACTTGGGGGCCACAAGCTTCCTAGGCAGGAATGTGCACCCAAACACGTACAATAGAGGGAAGGGATGCCATCCAGAGGGAGCTGGCCAGGCTTGAAAAGTGGGACCACATGGACCAAATGAGGTTCAACAAGGCCAAGTGCAAGGTGCTGCACCTTGGTCAGGGCAATCCCAGGTGTGTGTACAGACTGGGAGAACTCCTTGAGAGCAGCCCTGCAGAGAAGGACTTGGGCGTTGTGATCAATGAAAAGCTGGCCATGAGCCGGCAGTGCGCTCTTGCAGCCAGGAAGGCCAATGGCATCCTGGGCTGCATCAAGAGAGGGGTGGCCAGCAGGGAGAGGGAGGTGATCGTCCCCGTCTGCTCTGCCCTTGTGAGGCCTCACCTGCAGTGCTGCATTCAGGCCTGGGGCCCCCAGCGCAAGAAAGATGTGGAGCTGCTGGAGCAGG
Source organism: Alectura lathami (assembly GCA_013399715.1). Classification (NCBI taxonomy): domain Eukaryota; kingdom Metazoa; phylum Chordata; class Aves; order Galliformes; family Megapodiidae; genus Alectura; species Alectura lathami. Next base: position 75,910 of record VXAV01006384.1, on the reverse strand, counting down.
TCCAGAGGAGGGCCACGAAGATGCTCAGAGGGCTGGAGCACCTCTGCTGTGAAGAAGTCTGAGGGAGCTGGGCTTGTTCAGCCTGGAGAAGAGAAGGCTGTGGGGAGACCTTGTTGTGGCCTTCCAGTACCTAAAGTGAGCTGATAAACAGGAGGGAGAGCGACTTATTACATGGTCTGACAGTGACAGGATGAGAGGGAATGGTTTTAAACTGAAAGAAGGGAGATGTAGGTTAGATGTTAGGAAGAAATTCTTTTCTCAGAGGGCGGTTGAGGCCCTGGCACAGGCTGCCCAAAGAAGCTGTGGATTCCCCATCCCTGGCTGTGCTCAAGGCCAGGTTGGATGGGCCCTGGGCAGTCTGATCCAGTGGGTGGCAACCAGCCCATGGCAGGGGTTGGACCTGGCTGGGCTTTAAGGTCCATTCCAACCCAAACCATCCTGTGATTCTATGTTTGACAGAGCACATCGGTGAGCAGAATGAAAGTACTCAGCTAAAACGGATCAACTTTGTATGTCTGACCTTTGATCAGTGAAGGAGGGTATCTTCAGTCAGTACAGCTGCTCTGTAGCCGATAGGACTGTTATGAACGATGTAAGTCAGGGCTTTGACCCAAAATTCCTTTGAAACAACCAGGTGGAACTGAAAATGTGAAGTGCACTTGCCCATCACGTGTTGCTGACTTTCTCTAGCAAGTTTGATTTGTTCATGTAGAATCTAGAAATGAACCTTTTAACTTTACTCTGAAAGCAAATATTTACTTTGTTTCATAGTAGTCTGGACTTTGCACGGGAGGAGGAGAGCCTGAACATTCCTGAAAATGGCAGCTGAGACATCCACAGACGTTCCAAAAACTGCTAGGCAATCCGTCATTAAAGAAGAGGTATAACATGTTTGGGTTTGACGTGGTGTATTGCTGAATAACAGTTATTCGAGACTGATCAGAATGTTTGTGAGTGCAGAGTAAGAAATGTTATAGGTGCTGTAGATTTGTGAAATCTGTTCAGACAAAACACTTCTTACTGATGGTCAAAGAGTTTCAGGAGGGTGGCATGCAGGTGAGGAATAGGTAATTCTTTCTGTGAAACAGTCATACAGATTAGCAGTGGGAGCGGAGAAATCTATACTGTTCAGGTTTTTTAAGCCTTTTTTTTTTTTTTCCTGATTTTACAGCTGTTTCTTGTATTGTCTGTTCAGGCTGTTTTCAATGTTAAGAAATAATGCTGAGACCTCTGAGGGACTGTAGAAATGTGTGGATTGTGAAAATGAGCCTTGTCATCTGTTGCCACTAAAAGTTGCCTTACAATTTAGGATTGCACCTTCTTTGATGCTTTCTGGAAGGACTTGAATTTAGATGGTTGCTTTTCTAAAGGTGTTAGTAAGGAGATAGTAAGATTTTGCAAAGATACCGTACTTGTGTCTTACCTTCACAGAATCAGAAAATATCAGGTCCTCAGGAAGGAATTCTGAGTACTTCTGAGTTCTTATTTGGAGTATTTTCACCTTCATTTAAACTACCAATTTTTGTTAGACCTTAGAACATGTTTTTTTCAAGTAAGATTTTACTTTTATGCTCTTTTTCCTTCATTCTCTTTTTCCTTTTTCATCTCCTTTGCAGTATTGCATTCTTCAGTGTTTCTGGAAGTTTCTCATTAGATCTTACATATTCTAAGAAATGTATCTTTTTCAGTCATTTTCTGGCCTTAACTGAGGAGAATGTTTACCCTGTCTCTGCCAGTCACCCTTACACTGAAGTGTTCCTGTATGTCTTCAGCACCTGCATGGTTTGATGCTGGAGCATCTTCTTTCTTGAAAGTAGCTGCTGATCTTACCTTCTTCTACCTGCTTCTGGGGACCAACAGTGAGGTGACTGTGAGCAAAAGAAAATGTGCTTTGCCCATCAAGCAATAAAAACAGCTCATTCTAAAACTGAGTACAGAATACACGCTGAAAGTGCTATTATGCCCCAAATAAGGAATTTTGCAGAGCAAGTGTTATGCTTGAAGAAGGTTTTAATTGTGCACCTGACAAAATGGGTGACAGTGAAATTTTATTCTTCTAGGGACACCTGTCAGCCTTCTGTACATATGTACAGGAAAAAAGGCTTGCAGCTACAGAACACAACCAGGACTCAAGGCCACAGCTGAGATAACATTTGGTTTCCAGTCTCAGCTCAGCTGTTTGATGCGTAGCTATTAGGCCGTGCTTTCTGATAACTGGGTACTTGCAACCACCCACAGAGTGAAGTCTGTGCAGACCAGTGCCCCTTATCCAGCAGATACCTGACCTTTGCCAAGTTCTTGTAAGAAGATGAGGGCTATGACTCCTCAGTACTGAGTTATTGGGCTTATTTTCTACTCCAGTTCAACAACTTGGCATAAATGCTTTTTCCCTGACAGTTACAGGAAGTTGTTAAGTGTTCCTGCATACAATGCTGAGATTTAATCTTCAAAAGATTTATAAATTAAGTTGTGTTTTCTCTCCCCCTAGACCCATGCACCTTTGAGATTAATCTTATAATTATTTTAAAAAGAATACTTTTTTTTTAGGTAATTGTAGAAAGAAAATGGTTGAAGCTTGAGGAAACGACTTACACTGATCCCTCTGGTAAAACCAGGTAATTTCCTTCTGGATTCTTCTCAGATTCCTGTAATGTTGCAGTTGTGTGGACCAGCCACAGGCTAGAGAGTATGAGCCCTACAAACCTATTACTCAACACAAGACAGTCTATTTATTGTGCAATTCATTTGTAGTTTGTCCTGTTCAGAGAAAAAAATCCTACTCTAGCAGATGTGCTAGCATGTGGGATCATGTTTGGCTCCTGAATCTTTTTGGATTCATGAGACCTTGATTTACTTTGCATTTCCAGTTCCTCATACAGATGCTGGGCAGAAGCAAGTTCTAGCAATACAAATGGACAGTGATGATCAGTGAGTCTGTCCTTTGGCTTTTCTGGTTCGTTATTCTGGTTCCCTTTTCACTGTTGATGGTGCAGGACCTGGCATACTATTGACAAGTCACTGTTCTGTTTATTACCACGCCTGTCCAATTCTTCTGTATGCATTGGTTTTGCCATATTTATCTAGATGTGACATGGCTTTGTTTTTTCCCTCTCAGTGTATTAAATTCCATCTTGATTGCTTTCTCTCATGTCTCCCCATTCACCAGCAAAGTATCCTTTCAAGAATTAGCAAAGATTGGAGCTTTCGTGAAAGGATTTTTATTGCTGGTGGGTTTTTGGGTTTTACTCATTGCGTTGCTTAATTTAAGAGAGAGGTTCTTCCTTGTTTATGTGCTTCTCTTGCTCAAGTAACTGAGCTGGGAGTTCACAATATCTTACATTATAAATTGTATGCAAAAGAAGGACAAAAGATAGAATGAACATGATCTTTTTTTTTTCAAAACTAACAAAGTCTAATGTTTAATACATACATTGCTCTATTTTGTACTTTTCCAGGATCACTTTTATATGATTTGCCTGTTCTGTGACAATCGTTTGTCTCTCCCTTATTTTTAGTTATCCCAAGCAATCTCCAAGCATCTGTTTTCTCTCTCATTTAAGTAGACAAAACAAAGTTATACCTCAGACATCTTACAGACCCAAAACAGGTCAGAGGTTGCCTAAGGCCAGCTGCTTTCTTACTGGACCTCGCTGAGTGATGGCATATTTTGCTTTTAAATGAAAATAGCAAGGGTAGAACACAACTTACAAAAAAAAAAAAAAAAAAAAAAAGGATATTGCTTCTTTTAATCTATCATTTTCTCTGTGCTGAACAGAACTTGGGAAACTGTAAAGCGTGTTGGCAGGAAAAAGAGCATCTCAGCTGATGGTAAGACAACAGTGACTTTTTTCCTGTTTGTATCTTTTCTTGTGGAAGTTCTTCTAATAAACTCACAGTGCAGACTGAGAGCTAGTATGTTTCTGAATGAACAAACAGCTCAGCAGGGCTCGCAGGCTGAGCCAGAACACTGAGTGTGCTCGAATGAAATACCAGCTGAAGAGCTGAACGATCAGACGCTGGCTGGGAGGAGCGTTTTCCCAAAATCACCGCATTCCCTTTGTAGCAACAGGGCAAGTTCAAAGACGTGATGGCTGCCCTGCTGCAGGGCAGCTCACAGGCTGATGAGCTGGGTTTGCTGCTAGGGGCTTACGAGACAGTACTCTTCAGGCAAACGTGGACATGATTCAGCCATGAAACGAGCGTAGGAGCGGGTTCCATATGGTGGCTTCCAAACAGTGTCTGCAGGTGACAGAGTGCTTCCCAAGCTGCTGGTGGGCTAAGGTTCAGTCTTGCTTAGTACACTTGTCTCTAGTTGGCTGGGGTATTTTGAAGATCCCATTTTGGGCTTTCATCTCTCTTCATGCGTGGTATAAGGATGTTGAACTCACAGGGCAGGATTATGGAGCAGACATCTAAATGTTTGTCATTTTAATGCGCAGTGCTGCAGTCCTTAGGTTCATTTCTGAATCTAGCACTAAGTGCTCACTTTGTTATACTCAAATATTATGTCCTTACGTCTTCTGTCCCTGCTTGTAGGCGTAGCAGTGATAGCTGTACTACAGAGAACTCTGCACTACGACTGCATTGTCCTAGTGAAGCAGTTCAGGCCTCCAATTAACCGCTATTGCTTGGAATTTCCTGCAGGTGAGTGACTGAAATGTTGAGTCACACAAAGCTGAACACACATCAAGTGTCTTCAGATGTGCTTGGAGTTTCAATCTTTGTAAGTGGCTCCAGCCAGAAATCCATGGTGGTCTGCAGCTCAGTGTGCTATTCAGCAATGTGAATATTTGGTAGTGAATAATACAAAATGGATGCAGTTCATTTTAGGAGACTGGAGACATTTTGCACAGGTAAGAGATTATTGCATTTCCCTCCACTCCTCTGTAAGAGCCACAGCATTTGGCTGCTTTCCCTCATGAGAATATTAAAGCTATCTTCTGGGATTCTGCAGACAATCAGTTGAAGGCATGGGCAGCAGCAACGATGAGTCCAGCAGGTGGAATCCTTCCTAACACCTCAGTTTCTTCCTCTGTAAAAATAGGGTAATGAGGACATTTCACCTCATTTGTAAAGCTGGATTAGATTTCAGAATGGGTATTGTGGGTAAGTGCTAACTTTTAAGTTCTTCTTGTGTCGTTTATCTCACAGGCCTCATTGAGGAAAATGAGACTGCAGAAAGTGCTGCACTGCGAGAGCTGGAGGAAGAAACTGGGTACAAGGGGGAAGTTGTTGAATGTACTCCAGGTCTGGGCTTTTTCGTTTGTTTGTTGTTGGTTCTTTCCCTTTTTGTTTTGTTCTTTCCCTCCCATAGCAAATTCTCTGTGATAGATACAAAATGCTCTCAGCCAAAAGGAAAAATCTGTGCATCAAACTCCTCAGAGATTAGCAGAGTAGTATCCCATGGCAGTACCAATGAGACTGGTCCTTGATGAGTCAGTTGCTGAACTCCTGTTAAATATACAGCACTAAAGTAAGGTTGATGTTTATAGGGGGAAACATTTCTGTTAATTATGATCCTTTACACAAAACTTACGATTTGGCATTTTAGTGCAAATGTCTAAATTACTGGGCTTATTTTAAACAACTGTGAAGTGAGGGGGAAGACAACAGCTGTGTGATGCAGTCACAGTAGGAGGTCACCCTTGTGTCAGAAAGAGGTAACAGTGCTCAGGTTCTGCTACAGGAAAGAAAGGAGAACAGAATTGGAGTAAAGCCAGAGATCCTTTGGAACGTGATCGCTTCTAACCCAATGCTTCCTAGATAAAACAAAGGCAAAGCTAGGATTGCAAACAAAATTGAGAGGGTAGAGGTGAGGCACTTGTGTATGATATCAAGTAAATGTCCTTGTGGTTAGAACTTCGATCTTGGTTACTGGCTGCAGCTGCGTGCTGGGGAGAGAGAGACAGAGAAAGGCGATGGCAAAATTAGACTTCATAGGCTGGGGAAGTCTGTAGGGGAACTGCAGTTTACAGTTTAATCCACAGTCTGTGGAATGGAACGTAAACTTAGGTGCTGCAAACAAGTCTTACAAGGAATCTGTAAGAGAGATGAGGTACAGACATTACTTTTCACTACTCCAGCACTCCACTACTGCTTGAACTAAATCTACGTCCGCCTGCAGTGCTAGATTGGCTGGAAGTTTTTTTGTAGGATGGCAAGGTGCCTGACCTCTGCTTTTGAAAAATGAACCTCTAATGTTTGCTGGTTTGCAGCTCTCTGCTTGGACCCAGGTGTGTCAAACAGCACAACACACATTGTGAGCGTCACCATTAATGGCGACGATGCTGAGAATACAAGACCTAAGCAAAAGCTTGGTGAGTTTTGTACCATGTATATGGAAATTCTTAGAAGGTACCAACACAATGGCTTAATGGAACTACAGCTACCACTGCATTCTTCTCTTCCATCCCTGCTGATTCAGACTCTGTAAATAAAGCCTTCAAATCGTATCCTGCAGTCTAGAGAAGCAGAACTGTGTTTCTTTGCTAAATGCACAGGGGTTGCCTAGATGTTCAGGATCAGGTGTTGGCATATGCACAATGAGAAATTTAGATGCTAAACTCCAGTGAGTGCCATAAGCACTTGCAAACTTTGATTGGCCTTAGGTGAGCCTTGATCTTGGAAGTAACTACAATGTCACTCAAAAGTAATTTTCATTGTAAACTCTCATGTATTTCAAACCCTTGTGTTTTTTTGTTTGTTTGTTTCTTACAGATGATGGAGGTATGTCACATAGCTGTGCTCCCAGTGACAGTAAGGTCAAGTTGATCTTTGTATGTTTTACTTAGAAGATGTCAGTTAAAACTGCATTTTGTTTGGGCTTGGCTAATCTCCTGCCCCTAATCAAATATGCATGTGATTGACTCTGGCCTAGACATGAGAAGTCCTGTGGGGTATTATCACATCAGTTATCTGCAAGTATTGCACCCGAGGCATTGGTATCTCAAGAAATGCAGTCTGTGTCCTCAACAGCTGTAACTCAAGTCCCAAAAGGCAACTAATTCACATAGACCAGGCAGGTGTAAGCTGACACATTCACCAATAGCAACCCTTTTTTTCTTTAGATACTGTGCTGTTCTGGTCTCTAAACGCATCTAAAATCCCTTGCTGTACCAGTTAAGCCAGACAAGAGTCTGCTTCAACACTGTATTTTCCATTTTCTGAATGGAGAAAGTCTCCTTTCAGAAGGGTTCTCATCTTCCATGGCTGCCAGCTTCTTTCTGCCAAATCTGCTTCCAATGACTCTGGTCACTGCTTTCCCTCATGTAGTGAGCCTTGTCATGTTGCATGAAGGTCCACAGCTTTCAGGTGGTGATGAGCATTAAGCTAGTTTCTTTCCTCTGTAGGTTGTAAGAAATAGGACACTGAGATAGACTTTCTGTACTGCTCACTGATTCAGATGTGTTTAACATTTTCTTCTTCTTGCCTAGAATTTGTGGAAGTTATTTCACTTCCAAAGAACGACTTACTGCAAAGGATTGATGGTAAGAGCTTTCTGACACATTAAATGCACTAACGTGAGCTTCAAGAACCACTCAACGTCTCTTCTCATAGCTCTTCACGACACTGCTCATCGTACAATTCTTTATCTTAAACAAAATCCTGCAGGAGACTTGGCCAAATGGCAACTACTGATAGCCTTAGGCGTTGACATGAATCATTCCATTCTTTGTTTTAGTAATGGACTTACAAATTTATGGAAAGGGAAAGTTTTAACAGCATCTCCTATTTTTATTTTCCTTTTTTTTTTTTTTCCCCTCAGAACTAGTAGCAGGAGAGCATATTGCAGTGGATGCCAGGGTTTATACATACGCACTGGCCCTGAAGCATGCAACAGAGAAGCCGCTCCAAGTTCCTTTCATGAAGTTCTAGAACTTCACAGTGATAATGTAGTTGAGAATTCTCCAGTCCAGACGGCTCGGAAGTGTCGCCCTTCTTGTAATAAAGGTCCTTCACTTGCAGAGTCAAATAAGAAAAAATACTTGTAGGAATTATTCTGATATTTTTACCTGGAATTATGTAACTGACTAATACTAAGCAGTTAGAAGAAATGCTATCAAACCTTAACAGAATAATAATAAAAATGGTGCTTAATTTTCAAAACAGCTCATTTCTGATCATTCATCACTACATTTGTATTTCAGTATAGGGAAGATGCTTAAGGAGCTGTATTTGGTGTGGCAGCAACACCCGTTCAAAACGAGGAGAGCAGGAAGAGTGTGATACGCATTTGCGCACAAGTACCACCACTGAAACAACTACAGATAATGTTTTGCAGTAGGAGCAGCAAAAGCTGCACAAGGACATAAGGTGCATACACTACTGTGTTCGAAATTGCAGTTTCAGGCACTTCTTTAATGATTCAGACCTGAAGATTACGTTCCTTCTCCCAGTCCTAACCAAACTATGTGGAAAGAGAAAATTGATTCATTTGACCCTGGCATTGTTTAATCTAAGAAAACAGACCTGACAATAACAAAACAGCAACAAGTGCAACCCAGAATGGTGCACTGCGCAGGTGAGTGATGCTGTGGAAGGGATGGGCTTACTTGCACACCCTGAGACAGCAGAGCCTCACAGTTCTCCAGTTCCTCAGGCACATCCACACAGCTAGGCTGCACTTCAGCCTCACCAATTCAAGGTAAATCCTCTGCCCAACAAACCTTCAGTGCACAGTCACCTGCTTCTAGTTATCTGAACAACCACAACTTAAAGGTCAGGATGTAGAAGTCATCATAAGCATATGGTAATATCAAAGTCTTGCCTCTGAAATAAGCCTGGAGGAGCATGCATAATCAGGAAGATTTTACTCAACTCAGAAATGGAGTAGACATCTTGCTTCACAAACACCACCACAAGGGAGGGTACTTCCAACTTAAGTGTGAAAGAAGAAATCGAAACGTGACATGAAAGGGAAAAAGCCACTTTTTCAAGGACAAGGGGGAATGGGCTAAAGCTGAAAGAGGGGAGGTTTAGGTTGGACATCAGGAAGAAATTCTTCCCTGAGAGAGTGGTGAGGCGCTGGAACAGGCTGCCCAGAGAAGTTGTGGCTGCCCCATCCCTGGCTGTGTTCAGGGCCAGGCTGGATGGGTTCCTGGGCAGTTTGATCCAGTGAGCTAGTGGCTGGCAGCCCTGTCCACGGCAGGGGGGTTGGAACTAGATGATCTTTGAGGTCCCTTCCTACCCAAGCCATTCTATGAAAAACTGCATATAAATTACATACCTTGCACAGATAAGACACAGGAGAGAGCTTACTTAAATAAGTTTATTGTCTAACGTTTACACTTGTTACGCTGCCGCTGTAAAGTGCGACACCATAAATAAATGTTCAGCGGGAACGCCCCGTTCCCCGTTCCCCCCTTCCCTTCTATGAACACTGCTTTAGGAACCAGGCTTTGTTCTCAAGACTCACAAAAGCAAAGTGGACATGAAGTTTCAGTGGCACAGTTTTCACAAGTACATGTTTAAAACAAAACTCCCAGGCTGACGTGGCAGCATGACAGCAACTTCCATGCTGTCTCACGGGAAGCCCCGGGCAAGGAACTGAAGCGCGTCAGTCCTTGCGATGCAGCAAATCCACCACAAAACCAGGTCACAGGTGAGATGGGTATCAGTCTCTGGTAAAATGTTTGCTTGTCCACCCCTAGAGCTAAGGGACCGGTGCCTGGGTGGAGACACCACAAAGGTGTAAGGAGTGCTGAGTTCGATGGGGAAATGCAAGTTTGAAAAGTATAAAAAATTAAGGTAAGATACAGGCTACAAATAAGTTTTGTCAGGAATACTGGCACGTGACAATCTGAACTCAGTTGTTGTTTTTTTTTTTTTTTACCTATTAACAACAGGGAAATAAATTGAAGGTTCTTATGCTGTGTGCAAAAATGTTTACCAACATCAAACTGATACATTTTACCATCTCACTGTAGTGTCTGAACAGCAAGGTAGATGAATCGGTTTCCAGCATTACAGGCAACACTAGATATACTTAAACAAGATAATGTAAACTTTATTCTTAAGGCAGCTGGTACTGATGCTGCACACAGGCATTGCTCAATGCCCATTACAGTAATGGGACATGTAGCACTTAAAACAAGTGAAAAGAAAATAGCATTATTGGACTAAATGACGCATGTTGTCAAAATACTTTCCCTTTCACACAAACCATGAAATATTTGGACATCTAGAAAAATAACGCACCTACTCCTCCAACTTCTGCCTGTTCTTTTACAAATATTTCAAAATACTGATAAATAATGGTGACTGCAAGCAGAATGCCAGTGCCTGACCCAATAGCTCCTAGAAAGTCAGCCAGAACCGAAAGGGCACCAATGCACAAGCCACCAAATGCAGCTGCCGTAGGGATGTACCTGAAACAAAAATAATTCATAATCATGCACTTTCATACAAGGCTTCTAGCAACACATCACCCGCTAAAACAACCAACTAGAATAATTAAAGACAAGTTCAGCACTGCAACCGCAACTCTAACATTAAACCTTCTAAACCATGTTTGCACAACATAGAAACTCAAATAAATATGCCCTGATAAGAAAGCTGACAGTACAGCAGCACTGCTGGACATCAGCACTTCCTTACCTGTTAAGCTCATGAACCATCGAGGTATCCCTGTGGCCTCTCATCACCATTTGCTGCTCTTTGAGTTGCTTGGCAACCTGCAGAAAGATAATTTTATGAAATTGCTGCAGTGTTTCACAGCCATCTGGTATTTAATCAAGGCAGTAACTGGTCAGTAAGGAACTGGTCAGTTCTAAACTAGAGGCAGTGTTTGAAAACACAATCATTAGGCAGGTTTATCAGGACACCTACATCTTTTGCTGATGAACCAGACACCTCAATCCAAGTCTTTGAGAAGAACGCACAGGATCCCAACATAAAAATTATATAAACTATTACATGGACAGGATCCTCAAATATTGCACCCATGGATTCTGGAGGGGACAAATAGTAGCACAGGCCACCAACAGGGTAAGAACGAGCCGGGCCACCACCACTGACATCCTGTGAGAGGGAAAGAAAAAAGCCCATCAGTTATTTCTCACACACCTCTCCCATTCCAATCCTGCATTTATAGAGGAATTCCTCTTCAACATTTAAAACAGCTTTTCTGTACAAATGTTAGAAAGTTAAGTATTCCAGTTTTCTGATGGTTAAATATCCAAGTTTCACAATGAATACACACGTTCATATGTATATTTTTTTAAAAAGTGATAAAATACTTACTGCCCACTGTCCTAGTAAGTTCACCAAGAAGTTGCCACTAAAACGAACAGACAACATCTGGGAGATAACATAGAGGTTGGACACTAAGGCAGACTGCAGAATGATGGGAATGTTGGAGGTGTAGAAGAGTTTGATGGGATAGCTGCTGTACTGCCCTCGGTACCGTGCGGACTTGATGGGCAAATCAACTCGAAATCCCTACAAGGAAGAAACAGAGTTGGTGCATCTATGTTCTGAGAAAAGTTATTCCTAGTACATCTGAAAGCTATTCCTGAAGGTATTTCCTAGATAAACAAGGAGTGCAAAGGCTTTCTGCTACAGACTAAGGATTTGTGTTAGTGCTTGGATGTTTTACATTCTTTTTATATAAACATTCTCTCTTATTTACTAAGTAACATTCCCCTAAAATACAATTACATTACGGAATAAGTTTTGACAAAACCCTTTAATGGCTTTTAACTTAACTGGCAAGCACCAGCAGACTTCTCATGTCTGCAAGCCCAACATGCTGCTTTCTGGGACAAGCTCCTATCTCAGCAGGCCTAAGAAAAACCATGTGAATGTGAAAAACAGAGAATTCAAGGGATTTATTTTGGCAGCACTCAGTCTGAACAGC
>VXAV01006384.1:29688-44078 GCA_013399715.1 Alectura lathami | reverse complement strand
TGCCAGACTGAATTCATTGCAGGTCACAGCTTGCTGCAGTCAAACCAGAAATATGTCCGCCATTAGGGTATACTCTTCTATTCTACTGTTGTTTTCAAAAGCTACTTAAAGGACTGGGTAGCAAAGGTCAATGCAAAAATGCCCCCAAATGGTTCACTCTGATTTTTAGTAGTGCTTTATAGAAGCTAACAACAGCAGAGATACAAACTCTTTTAGCACAAGTGGTAAACATTTGCATTATTCCACTCTAGAAACACCAGATGGATGGGAGGAAGAGCAAAGAGGAAAACACCACTACAGCTCTTCATCCTGAAAGGCAAGCAACAGCTTTAGTATTTCAAAGAGTCCAGAAACAAAAACGTAAGAGTTTGCTTACCTTTGGCATGGCTGAATTTGCTCAGCTCTTGCTGTAGAGCTTCCAGGGGGAAAGGACATAGTTCTTCAAGTCTCAAAATAGCTGTGTTGTGCTGTTTTTCTCCCAGTGTCTCTCTTTGCTTCACCAAAGCATAGTAATGCTTACCAGAACAGAGCACCACTTGGGTGACACTGAAGAAAAACAGGAGTATTTCAAAGTTTAATGTTTTACAGAAACTCTATGCAAAACAGTTTCACACCTTCACTAAAAACAACCAGCCAATTTTACTAAGCTAAATTGCTACCTAAACCATTTCTCCTTTGCCTTCCCTTCTCTCCCAGTTCCCACCGAACAGTTGACAGTCATCCACCAGGCAGATACTGCCCCTGCCCCAACAGTCACGTCTTTCACATCACCTCAAACTTGAGCTGTTAGGTAGGAAAAAGGGACAAGACTGCCTTTCTGAGCTTTTCCTGTAAGCAAGTAGAGTTACCTTTCAGGATCTACTGAAGAGTCACCGATGACAGGTTTGAATGTTGTCCTTGGAGCCATTTCTTCAAAACTTGATACAGCAGCCTAAACGGGGAACAGTTGGGAGTTACCAAATCTTGATGCCTTTTTTCTCTGGCCAGAGTTGGGCAAAGGATTCAGAGACAGGGTTTTGGTAAGTACAAAAGCTAACAGTCTTCTTCCCTCTCCCTCCCATTTCCACTCCCACAGGTGAAAGACAGAATGGTAACATTCTGAAGGACACCACTACACCTAGGACCTAGAATCATTCCTCTTTCAGGCTTACATCCACTCACCTTTAATCTTCAACCTATCCTGCCTCAAACAGGCAAAACCCCATTGATTTGACCCCAATATAGAGAGGAGAACACACAGGAAAACAAAGAGAAAGGGTGAGAGGAAGAAAAATAAGAAAAAAGAAAAAGAAAAAAAAACCATAAAGTTTCCCAGCTTACAGGGAGCCTGAGCAACACTTTTGGAGAAGCAACAATGAGAGGCTTCCTAAAGTTTCGGACCATTTGCCGCCGGAGTAAATGGAAATACTGTGCTGGAGTGGTGGGATGCACCACTGACATGTTCACCTGGTCCCCATCAACTCCTTCTTCTGAGCTGTCACACATCTAAGGGGAACACAGGAATATCCTGTCAAGAAGGAAGCAGCGATCCAAATATGCAAGAGAGAGTCTAGGCACAAAAGGCACTCTTACTAGTGTTGCAGCAGAAGAGCAAATATCCCAATTCAAACACTGATTGCAAGGGAAGAGCAACTTCAGAGAAGAAATAGCTTGAGCATTTACCCAGTAAGATGGTATATGAACCACCTCCTTCAACTACATTGTAACCAAGGCACAACAGTTCTTTTAACAGCTGAAGGTCCTGATGGCTTCCTTAGAAGGGCAGCACCACTAAGCATGCTGCAAATCCTTCCCTAAGCCATTACGCAGTCAAAAGGGCTTTCATTTACTTACTATAGTCACAATGGCACACTGGGTATATTTTTTTTTTGTAAAAATGTGCCACAAATTTACTTACTGTCATTTAACAGTGCCCAGCATTCTGCTTGTATGCTCTGTGCGTATTGGGAGCATCTGTGAGTGGCTTGCAGAAGAGAGTGGCTGCCTATTTCCAATGCCAACCCCAAAATGCTTTCTGTAAGAAGTCCCATCAGAGGTCTGCTATTTGCAATGCAGCAATTCTGTCTTGCTGCTGGACTCTTTCTGTGGTACTGTGACATTGCTGAAGAGTGGCAATCAGAAAAAAGACAGCAGGCATTACTGAAGCACATGCCACCAGGGGCACTTGCAGAAGGCCTTTGCAAACACTATAAAATTTCACATTACAAAGTTTCACATTACTACACACTCCCTTGGGCAGATGACAGATCTAACAGGAACAACATGCATTTATTGCAAAGTTCAGAGCCTTGCTCCAGAGCTGTTGTGGCAGCATTTAAACCAAAACGGCTTCATCACTTCCAGATGGCTGCACTTCATCACATTCCCCTTTATTCCTCCACTTTCAGACCAGCCTATGCCTACTGTACGATCCTTGTATTTGCTAGCAATATCAGAACCGGGAGACTTACATCAGGAATTTGGCATTTTGGAACAAGACCCCCCAGAGCCCTGTGCTGCCAGGGCTGTGATGGAGAATATGTGACTCTGAAGGGTGAAGGAGCATACCTGCAGGAAACGCTCCATCCGGCAGGATGAGTGCTCGGGGCCTGCACCATCATAGCCATGGGGAAGAAGAATTACTATCCCACTCTGCAGAAGCCACTTGGCCTCACCTAAAAATGCAGAAAGGAAAAAAAAAAATTCAAAAGAACAGAGTCCCAAAACAGTTGTTACGTTGCACAAACTACTCAGGAAGATAGAATATAGCTAATTTCCACATCATTAAGTACAACCTTGAAACATGCAGTTGTATTTAGCCATGAGATTCACAACTGTGAAACAGCACATATAAGATGTGTGAAGTTTCTGAAATAGTCATGTAACTTTGGGCTTTCAGAAAACGTATGGCTCCATGTCAAACAATAAAAGTTTTGAACTTACTCAGAAACATCACCATATTATGCAAAAGTCCTCTTAGTGGCTTTGTCCTCCTCATTTACAGGCATCCACAAGGGTAACCCTCCTCAGTAAGAAAACCCCTAACCATAATTCACTGCAGGTTTTCTGTATACCTTGCCATTTAGTCCTGTGAAGCAGGCAGCATCCTGTCAGCCAGTTCTAGCTAACACAGCAATGCTAGCCAGAGGCTGGCTCCCCTGGGATCTGTAATCTCTTAAATAATGCAGGAGCTTTGATAGTCAAATCCAGAAAGCAATTCATCCTGGCCTTAAATACATGTTGAGGATGAGTGGGATATAGAAGGCCTCTGGTAATTTCCATCTATGATTACAGACTGAATATAGAGGCCTAACAGAGGCTAGACGCCAATAGTCTGGAGCGTTACGCACAAGGAATCCTACTTTAGAAATCCATTTTGGCATTTCATCAGCATGTTCCACCTTTGAAAGGTCTTTTTGCAGTACCTGAGCATTCAGAAAATGTGCAACAGTCAAACTGAGAGGTTGGTTGTAAAGCATTTTTTGTGGGTTTTCATTTTTGTTTTATATTGCTTCAGGAATTTTACAGATGCTTCATGAAGGAAAGGTACATCCTAAAAAGCTACAAAATATATATACACACACTGTAAAATAAAGAGGGGAAGAGGGGAAGAAAGGCTATTAACATAATCAACTGTCCTTTCAGAATGACTGTCTTCTGCCAAGGACAGGGTCTTTCATTTTAGCTGGAATGTCTTCAGAGAAAGCTGCATATAAGTTCGGACCATACAGGCAAGCTCACAAGACTTCTTGAGAACACAGAATCCTTTTCTCAGCACTTTGTCCTTTTATGGGCAAAGCTGAAGGATTTTCTAAAAATACACTTGCTACAAATGATTTAATGTATATGTATTAGCTCCTTGTACACTCACCTCCAGAGATGAAAGTGTCAAATATTATCTGGGCTCCATTAAAGAAGTCTCCAAATTGAGCTTCCCAAATTGGCAGTAACTTAGGGCTCTCAATACTCATTCCATATTCAAAACCAAGCACAGCTTCCTCAGACAAGGGACTGTTACTCACCTAGCAGAAAGGAAATTATTGGGAGGGGCAAGTGAGAAAGACGACAGCCCAGGGTTAAGAACCTTTGGAACCAGGCACATCAGTGCTAGGCACACTGAGGACATGCACTCCTAAAGGCAATTCATAGCCACACCTTTTTTTGCTTTCAGATGAAGACACTGAGGGAAGAAGAAGAATAGATGATCTCTTAAGGAAAAGTAGAACCCCTTGTTAAAGAGGGTGACTAACCATGCACTACACCTATCAATTTGCTACAGGACAACAGAAATCAGTAACGTGCCTTTAGCTAGGCTCTCCTTAACCCAGGTGAGTTTTATGAGTCCATATCTGGGGTGTGCCAGGCTAAATACATACGCCTCAGCAGCTTGAAAATATGCACTCTTTCAGAACAACTTGAAGAAAGTTGTCTTGTGTACCACAGAACTCACCTCTAAGAAACCCTTCTGGTCTGGGGACATATGATTCAGAGGAATGTAGGTGTCATCTGTTTCTTGGCAAACCAACATCGCATGTCGTTGGCTAAAGGTTCCTCTGCCAACATCTTGTCCACTCAGTCTGACGTTAAACCCTTTCCAAGCAATATGCAACACACTGAATTAGTAAATCATACAAGAAGAAAATAAGCAGAGCAATAACTCCCCGTTTCTAAAACGTCACTCTTCTTAAGTCTTTTCTTGGATTTCCCCTCCAACATGCAGATGCTCATGTCTCATTTCTCCTTCCTGCATCAAGACTTCTTTTGTGTATGCATTTCAGTTTGCTGAAGCAAACTGCAAAATATGCTTCATTCTGTATCACATGTGAACAGAGATATGAATTCAGGTTTGTGATGAAGGAAAATTAATCATAGCATGGACCACATTATAAGGTAAGCGTATGGGAGGCCCAACTGCTGTCACATGCATTACTGATGTGCTTTAGCGCTAAGCACCATCTTCTGAGGGGTGGGAAGAAGCAACAGTTCTTCGAGGACATTTAGTATCCCATCTACAAACATTAGTAACACATGGGTCTCATATTTACCTTCTCTTACTACCATGCAAGTTTTCAAATGTATGCATCATGTCAATGTTTGGACTTAAGTCACACCTAAAAGTCTAACGTCATACTTCACAGTCATCAAAGCAAAAATATTTTACTGTTTGTTGTATGGCTGCCTCCTACCTTGGCTGAGCAGGGAACCAAACGCTAAAGCTTCAGCTGTTGCCCAGTCCAGCTTTTTTCCTTCCTCCATTTTTGTAACCCTTGACTAAACAATAAAACAAGAAAAAAAAAATTACTATTTAGCTTTTTTCCATCTGCATGCCTTGTTGTGGCACAGGTAGTATTAGAAGTCAGGGGAAAAAAAAAAAAAAAAAAGAAAAAAAAACCACTATAGAGAGAAATACTATTTTTCCTGCAGCCAACTTTGGTTGGTTTGGAATACATGCCCTGTTATTTCAGCACACCCTGAAGATGACTGCCCTACAGAACACAAAACCATGTATGACCCACGTATTCCCTTACCAGTACACAAACTGTGGATTGACAGATTACACCTTAGTCTATTAAAAGACTTAGCACAGCAGAGAGCATGCTCTTGACAAACTTTTGGTATATTGCTGAAAGATACCAGATGTAACTAAGTATTTCAGTCTCTAGAATTCTCCCCTGTTCTGCTGCTGTGGTATTCTTGCCCTGGGCTGGCAAGACAAGAACATCAGTCTTCTGAAATATTCACCTCATGTTCTCTCTATAGCTGCTGGTCAGACACCAGCCCATGGTTGTTATTTATCAAAGTGAAATGTTCACAAAACCAAGCCAATCTAGTTATTGCACAAAATTTTATGGCCTATAGAACACAGCAACTTTCAAACTTGGCCACATGTGTACATATATATTTACACATAAATACCTGAACACATTACTGGCTTTACACACTGCATACACTGATACCAATTTCCTGATTTATTCTCCTGTAAAGTACTCATAACAATAAAGTTTAAATGACAGTTATTTACCATACTGGTTTACATTCTCTCAGAACAACAAACAGTATTTTCTATATGCTTTTCCTTCATTGTAACAAAATATTACTGTTAATAAAAAATATTAATGTTAAAATAACAGAATTAAGTATATGGTCAGATATGAGGGGAGGACGTGCTTTTCTTCAAAAAAAATGGCATAATCCCAGCCTTGAAAAAGAGAACAAGCTGTTTTTCCCAGATAACATGGTGCTATTCTGTAATTGGCAGCCTTGCTGTGTTTAGAGTTTTTCCCCTCTAACAGGTCATGTCTTTCAGCAATGGGACTAAAGCATCCTTATGCTCTACTGACCTGTGCGTAAGTCTTCAGAAGATGGCTGTGCATCTGAAGTTCTTCAGGCACCTCTACAGACTTGACTCCAATAAACTGCAGAAGTGGTATAGGCACACCTGTGTCCCAAGTGGTGATTTTAGCAGAAGGTTCGACCAAACCTTTCCAGTGAGCCTGCAGGTTGGTAGGAGGTGGGCTGTACAAAGTCATGTTGGCAAGATGATCATTCAGTTTAGAGTAGTAGTTTGTCTTTATCTCAGATACTTCAACGTCAGTCATGAGCCCAGCAGCTACTAGGTGTTCTGCATATGTGTCTGGGATACTCTTTCGGGATCTGTGGGGGAAGAAATCAAACCCCATAGACATTAAGCCTGAAAAGTGTCCCTTCTGAACAGGGAAATACCACCTTACTATTGTCGGGTACAAAAGAAAACTACAATAAATGTTAACCTAGTTTATTATACCCATTTGGGTCAAGTTTTCTTTTCTGTCATTTCCAGAAAAATAACAGTTCTCTTGGATTCATGCTTTACAGTCCTTTGCTTAAGAAAGTGCCTATAGCTGGCAGCTAGAGGTAAAAGCAAGTCAAAAAAACCTCTCATCTAGTCTGTCTCTGTGCCATCATGCATTTTCCTTCAGACAAACTGACAGGGATTTCAGGATTAGCTGAGAATCAAGGTACCCAATTCCATAAATACTCCACTTAAAATATCAGAATTCATTGGCCAATATTTTTCCTAGGAAGGAATCTGAATATATTTAAATATTTACAAAGATGAGGCTCAATTGGAACAAGCAGGACCAGGCAAAAGACACGACACACATACTACAGGCTTCCTGCACACTCTCCCACAAAATCTACCCTTCCCTCTGGCAAACAGTAGACAACTCCGCCTTCTGATTACCAGCAATCATGAATTTGAAATCCAAGGGCTATATGCAAGACTGTTCTCCAAGAGACATCAAGCTGCATATTAAAGATAACCACTCGTGTTGATTCTTGATTAACACACTATTATCAGACTCGGGAATTAGTCAGGGACTACTGACAGCATAGCTACCTTTTACATGTAAAGGCTCATCAGTATGGCGAAGGATCTTCATCCTACAGAGACTTATATTACAGTAGTGGGCAATACTGATGTGAGGTAGACAAAAGCACACTTTGGGTTCCCCCATCAGGTGGTGCTACCCTTACCTGATAATTTTGTACATGCTAGGGTTGGTGAAGAATGGCTCGTCAAGTTCATTGTGGCCCCACTGCCTGTAGCACAGCAAGTCTACTATCACATCCCTGCGGAACTGGCGCTGGTACTCAACCGCCAGTCGTGTGGCACGGACAACTTCTTCAGGATCATCCCCATTCACATGGATAATTGCACATCCAACAATTTTACCTGCCCAGGGATTCAAAACATAGTAACAGCGATCACACTCAACCCCTTCAAAAGAAAATGGACACATACATATCCAGCAGAAAGCTACAGGCAGCTAGTGCATAGTGCACTTAAAAAAAAAAAAAAAAAAAAAAAATGTTCCTTGTGATGACAGTAGGGGTAAGAAGTACGAGTCTTCCCTGAAAGTACAATTGGATCAACTTGTTGTATTTGGCACAGTTTGAGCACAACTTCTTTACCAGCAATAAATTTCCAGAGAACTTTCTACACACAGTTCCCACCTCTTCTTAATCCGGATGGAAATGTTCAAGGAATGGGAAAGAACAATTGGATTGCTTCTTTCAAACAAAAACTGACATTTGTTTCCTTCTTACCCTACACTACCACTACTATGAATTTGTATAGGCAAGACCAAATCTTTTTGCTTGTTACTAGTCATTCTAGCCATTGCTACTCCAGGCAGAAAGAGAGCTCTCATTAAAGAGAACACTGCAAAATTCAAACATCTTAACACACTTTCCTGTATGACAATTTGGATGCAAATATTCTCAGCAATGGAGTGCTCCTCTGGTATTTTACCTGACCAAATTATGAGAAATTAAAATGGTTCAGCCACTCATGACCAATATCATATTTAGTCCCTAACAAAACCCTGAAGCCTAAATGGGTAAGACACTTACATCTTATACGTATACAGTGGTATATTTTCAGATATTTTCAGTTCTAGGAGACATACAGAAAGGAACTAACTACTTAGTCAGAAATTGCATTAGTGTAATCTTTCAATTAGAAGCTCAACAAGTTCACCTGATACCAAACCAACCAGGAAAATAAAGGAGAGGATGACTAACAGCTCTTGTTCAGAAAACACACTGGAATGGTTTCCATTAAAATTAAAAAGACCTATTTAAAGTACATCTATTACACACTCCATCACAATATATTTTTAAAAGATGACAATGACATGGCAGAAATTAAATGAATCATAAAGACTTCACCAAAATCTTGCAAATATTTTATAACATCCTGTAAAAAATGTTACAGGATTTTCTGTTCATAATTAGTCTTTGCCCTAGAGTAAATGGGAGAGGGGGTATTTTTAGCACTTGAGTTTTTGCTGGTAGGCAGCAATAATCAGTACCAATTTGAATTTCTACTCTATTATGGAAAGGGATATAATTTTATATCACTCCCTAGGGTTTACAGCATTTGCTATAAACAGCCCATTGCAATAGCATATGCTCACACCGGTGTTAAAAGGCCTTCCTTATGCAGCAGGCAATTTTCTTTCTGATTCAATCATACATACCAATATCACTACAGTACAGCGATGATCTTCCTCGCTCTGGAGGAGTGGTATAGCCCAGCTGGTTATTAACAATCAAATGGATGCTCCCACCAACTCTGAAATGTGGTAGATTGGAGAGGGTCAGTGTTTCAGGAACAATCCCTTGCCCAGAGAAGGCACCATCACCATGAACCTGCATTAGGGAAGACGGACCAATTGAACTGAGTAGGCAGAACAGACAGTTTTAGCAGGGTCCAGTTCTTAACCCCCTTCAGACTACTGTGTTCATGATTTGTACATGATTTGCCTGATGTAATGTCTACTTGGAACAGACCCATAATGTCTGATATAGACCCACCAGGGCCTTGGTGACTGCAAGCAGTGGCTATAGCAAAGCTGCAGCAGTAAGTACCAAGTCACTTAGCACTGAACAAAAGCAAGCCAGCCACCATAGGAATTGCTGCACTATTTGCTGGAAGTTAAGCAGTGGTAAACCATGACTTATACCTACTCCCACCTCATCAAATATAGACAAGAGCAGTCACATTTGGAAAAGAAGTGGAAAAAGAAACTGAAAAAAATAAAGGAGTAAGAACCAATTCCAGCCAGCACAAAGAGACTTACCTTAAAAGTACCGTGACAAAATGATAAAATGACACAACTCTAAACCCTCCTGTATATTCTTCAACCCTGTTGATATCTCTTCTCCAAACCCATTTAATTTAAAATAAAGCTGGCAGTGGTAGTTTAAAAGGTTTAAATGCAGAAATGGTCTTTAAGAGAAGACACACATGGCTCTCAATGTATAAAATCAAGGAAGGCAACTTCTTTGGAAATCTAGGAAATGGAATTCTTTAAAAGCCAATATTGTCATGTATGTCACCTAAAAATCTTCCCTGCCCTCGTCTTTCTTAATAGGATGCCGGTTCTTCATATTCTACATTAATTCAGTTTTGTTTGATATTTCTATATACAACTTTTCCGTTCACATGCTAGTCTAGAAAATCTTACAAAGACCAGTTATAGGTTTTGAGCCACATACCTGCAGGCAAATAACTTTGTCTCCAGGCTGTGCGGAGCTCTCTGGGGAGTAATCTCCATCGAGCAGAGACTGTTGTCTTCCTCGGGTCTTGCCCACAGCCACTGGATTGATTGCTTCTAAGTGTGAGGGGTTAGGAAGCAAGGTGACATGAACAGGCCTGTGTGAACCGAAGTCAAGATCCACAGAAGATGTCAGGTGGGAGAGAACATCCCCAATGGCTGCTGAATTCTCTGGAAACTCACTCAAACCACGCATCTTACGGAACATGAGCTGCATGAAAACAAACTTGGTTAAATCCCCTTTCTGACTGACACACACGAAAAAAAAAGCATTTCCAGAATTATATGCTCTCCCACTTCTGAAAGAGCAAGGATGCCTCAGATACCAGCACATAAACCCCTTTATTAGCATTCTCTTACCAGTCTCCCAGGGAGATCTGGCAGAAGTACTGACAGGAGGGGAATACACTCTCAAAAAGGTAACTTTTTCACTGCTCCAGCATTCACAACAAGACAAACTTTGGAGTTATTCACTTATTGCAAATAAACCAGACACACAGAAACTTCCAATAAGATTGTAAAACTCTTACCTCAGGTGGAAGCTGAAGTAAGCCCGTGAGAAGATTAAGTCTCCCGCGATGAGGCATTCCAAGAATGATGTCTCTCACACCACTATATGCACACATCTTGAACAACTCATGGAAGAAACCCATCATGCTCTCTGCTCCTTCACCACCATATCGCTTCACTGTAGCGAACTTTGTGGCTAAGAAACGATCAAACTCCTATTAAAAAGAGGAGAAGTTCAGTATTATGCTATTCCAAGCAGCAGTATTCTGTTTGTAAAATCAAAGTATCGTTTATGTTTTTGCCTTGAGGGCAGAAACCTAAGCATACCCCTTGAAAGTCTCAGTTCATTCTCCACCCCCCCAAGTCTAAGATCAGAAAGTATGATGAGCACAAGACAGGCACAAAACTGTTGGATTGGGGACCAAACTGGCTCTAACATGGAAGGAGACGGATACAGAAATACTCAAGAGCAATTTACAAATTTCTTAACAGTCTACCTGTTTTAGGTTAAAATTTAAGAACGGTGTGCTTTCACAGCATAAACCTTAACTATCCTGAGATGTGAAGTGCCACAGAAGCACAGTGTTTCACTTTGATTACATCAGACACAATCATTAATATGTAGGTACAAAAACTCTTGAGAGAAGGAAAACAAAGGAATCTGTATTTACTTCATTTTCCTGTCACTCCTTCTGCTTCACTCACTCCATTCACCTACTCCTAGACAGCTCTCTTAAATGACAAAGTTTTGGAAGCACTGAAGTGTCTGCAGTGTTTTGCAGCTGAAGACTGAAAATAAATGAAGACTGTAACTCAGAAGGGAAGACTGAGCCACAGCCAAAGATCCAAGCCAACTGCTGAACAACAACTTCCACAGTTAAGCAACATTAAATTCTAAGGAATAACATATACAAAAGTAATCATACACAGAAGCATTTTTTCCTATCATTTAAATTCCGCACTCCAAGCACTGTTCTGGTCATACTGAGGGTAATGTGAGATTCTTAAGGGTCCTAATTTCACCCTTCTTTGTCACAGGCAAACTCCTTCAACTGCCAAAGAGGCAAGAAAAATATAAAATGTGCCATATATTTTTGTTTAGTCATTGATATGTATTACATTTAACACTCCTTCCACTTGGAAAACTGGAAAGAGGGACACCCTCACAGATTCTGCTCTTCTGCCTTTCTACCCTTCTGGATAATGCAGGGAGAGAAGCGGAAAAAAAGAAGAAAGTTTTTCACAGTGTATTTGAATAAATTGTCTCTATACACTTCTCAAGTACATAAATCTTTCACCTCTTTACAGAATGCATTGAACAAAGGTTCCTTTGCTGAAAGGCAGCAAACTCACCAGAACAACATGGCTAAAACCTCAGTCCAACTCTGTTTTGATCGCCCAAAACCATTAGAGACATTGTGCTTTAAAGCTAGTAAAACAGATCAGGACGTGGCTGAGAGTGGAAGGAAAACAGAGCACAAAATGTCATGGAGATATGCTCAGCCATCGGTAACACTGAATATAAGCACTCAGACATCTAGTCAGAGAGAATCTCACTCTTATTTANAAAAAAAAAAAAAAAAGTATGTTATACAAATATAACTCACAAACAATGCGTGTTCTATTTTATTTTAGAAGCCTTCTGAGTTTGGATCTGGCTGGAAATATTCCCCTGAAAATAATTTCCAAGTAAACCAATGCAAATTAAAAGGTCTTGCTAAATGTTTCAATAATGATTGCTAAGTAAATGCAGATACAACCTCCCGTGAAGATTCCTGCAATTGCATATTACACTTTTTCAGGCAAAACGTAGCACTTCCTCCTCTTGCATGCTGTCGAAGCTTTCAGGGCAGTGATTCTTCTATTCTTGTGTGGACCGTGTCCAGTGCATTAGAGGCTCCCTAGAAGACCCCACAACTCTACTAGAATCAAATAACAGTGAACAAGGTACCTGTGACTCCAACATCAGTTTGCACAAGTGCTTTTTCTCTTCAGTTGTAAATGTTTCCTGTTTTAGCTCTTCAAACCTTTTTGCAAACCATTTTTTCTCCTCCAGGGTCGGAAGCTGGCTTGTTTCTATGGAAATATGCCCGCAGTATATATGGTCAAGATAAGCCAACACATCCTCTAGTGAGGCCTCTTCTTTTCCCATGTTTAGAAGCCCTGGTCAGAAAGAATTGTTATTAGTCACTTGTGGGGAGATGGGTGGGATCACTACAAACTAAACTGGTGTCTTGCAATTGCATCAACATTTTTGAAATTACAAATTCATGTCCTGACTTCCTTTCCTTCATTTAAAAACAGAACTCAAGAATATTTTTATAAGCACACTTCTGTATTATTAATACAACGGTCTCGTGCTTATCTGCAAGGTACTCAAAATGTCTTTCTGAAAGAGTTTAATGTGAATGACACCAAGTCCTGTTTTTGTGACTTACTACAGCACTCGTCTTTTGTGGCTCAGAGAAACGAGCTCCAATCCCATGTGCATCAGAATAAGAACCTGTTCTGTAGATAGCAAAGATATAGCATAGAGAGAGATCCTCCTTTTTTCAAGGCCACAGTGAGAATCAAAAATCTAAGGAAAGACAAATCTTGACTTCTACCCCAGCACCACAGCAGCAGCTTCACTAGCATCAAAAACTATGCTAAACCACTGAATGTTACAGCAACACAAGAAATTAATGTATAACCTGAGTAGTTTTAAGTACAATTGAATATTTTGTTACCTAAGAAGCAAGAAGATTACACAAGATCTGTGCAACAAACATGTAGGTAGGCTGAAGTCAACGATTTTCCTCCCAACAATACGTTACTGATTGAACCCCCACTCACTATTCGGCTCCGCCACAGAGGACACAGCCTCCCGGTAAATCAGCCATGACAAAAATTTGCTATGATAGTGCTGCACTTACCTGTAGTAACGAGAGGCCCTTGGAGAACTTCTGTCAGCTCCTGGATTTCAGGCACCATGTTCATAACAGCTTGGCGAGCAAACAGGGGGTTTATTTTGGCTGCTTTGTGTCCATGTTCAGAGTACGCAGTTATTAAACGAGCAAGCGCATGGTCAACTAAACAAAAAGTAAAGCAGAACAAATGCTGCATGTGTTCACAGTTAATACATTTATAGTGCTGCCACAGGTTTTTTCACCACAGGAGCTCCTATCATCAGACTGCTTTATCTTCTTCCTTAGCACATTCTCAAGCAAGTTTACTCTACATTTCTCCCACCGTCAGGCTCCTATACACATATGCAAAGCTATTTCATTTTGGTTTGGATCTCTTTACAGCAGTAGGTACATCCAACTCAAGAACGGCAAGGTATTGGTGAGCCAAGTCTTACCCCCTTAGCTGACTGATTGTATGTTTTCTGCTTGAAATTATTTTTCTGTACTATAAAAGTGAGCTAAAAGCACCACAGTCATTGCTGCAGAAGAGAATTACCTGTACTTAGCTAGTTGTAGCACAATAACACATACAATAAAGACTTAGGCGCATGGCACAGGTACTTCTACAAGCAGTAAAAACTCCCCAGGAGCACCCTGACTCTACTAAAGCCATTTCAGCAGTCGATGCACTCACAATTATTTCTGCCTGTGGAGTTTGGCAAGGGGACCGAAGAAAACAACCCCGCGATAACGACTTGAGCTGTTCGCAGCCCAAATTCCACTCAACGTGTAACAAAACCACTGCCTTAGGACAACCGGAAAATAATAATAATAATAATAATAATAATCCCGTCGATAGGTTTAAGCTCCCTCAGACCCGGCGGCCCCCAGCCGGGGCCACGTCCCC
>VXAV01006384.1:2216-24980 GCA_013399715.1 Alectura lathami | reverse complement strand
GGGGGCAGGTGTGGGTGAGCGTTGAGCGCGGGGCAGCGGGCCGGCGGCCGTTCCCTGCGGCGTGCGGGAAGGCAGCGCCCGGGTGCGCGGGTGGGAGCGTCCCGGAGGAAGGGGAGGGCTGTAGCCGAGGAGTGTTGCGCTCCTTAGCTATATCGCGGCTTATCTTCAGGCCTCGGTTTCCCGGTGGCAGGGGTGCTCGCTCCCGCAGGTCTGACAGCGGAACGCTTTCCTTGAGAGGCGTGGAATCGAAAGTAAAACTGCCCGCCTGGTTCGCCGGGCGCTGTGCAGGGGGCTCCTGTCTCAGCGCCGTGCTGTCTCACTGCGTCGTTTGTCGAAAACTTGTGGCTAGGCTTATTTTTTCTGACCAGCCGTGGTGTTTTTCTTATGTCCCTTCCTTAATGTTAGGAGAAACTGTAATTGCATTCCAGTTCCTGAACCTTGTAATTTTCTGGTGATGCGCTTTTGAACTCTGACAAAGTTTATTTGAGGTTTTTCAGCGTGTCAGAAGTGGGGCTTCTTGCCTGTGTTCTTTATCTCCCTTGCCTAACAGAGTAGCTGCATAAAAGAATGCCTATGCCAGCAAATTAAATTCCACTAGCAATACAAAAACTATGTGGAAAAAAAAATTGATGTTTCTAGTTAGTGAAGTAGCATTTTTTTCCCTCCCATACTTGTGTTTGCAAGGACTGAGGTCTTGGTTTTTGGTATTACAGTTTGTGACAATAAATCTTTATTAATTTGAGAGGATTTAGCATATCAGGCCACAGTATTGGTGTTTGTCCTTTTATTCTGAGTGGTGGCTGGATTAATGATGCTGGATACCTTTCATGAATTTTTGGCTTCCTTGAGAATGAACAATTGCATAGATACACAGGTAACACATATGAGGAAATATTTCAAAGGCTTTTTTTTTTTTTTTTAAGTTTCTGAGCCCACCGTATTGTGAGCCCAGTCCCAGCAGTTTCTCAAATACTGAAGTTAGTGTGAAAAAAGCTAAGTAAAAATTCAGCTACCAAAAAACCAAAAATCTTAATTAAAATTAAGATGAGTTAAGGTAGTTTGAGTAGTTAAGAAGTGAGTTCAGTAGTTTTCTCTGGGGTAAGCAGTAAGGGATGTAGCTAAGGTAGAGTTTCAGAGAATTCAAATGTTGTTACTGAATGTCTTGCCAAAAGTCCAAAAGCATGTGGAGCCCTTGTCTGTCTTCTCTGTCCTTTAAAACTCTCAGCTCTGAGCACCAGTTCCTCCCATGTGAAGTTGGTGTCATTATCCTGCCTTTTCACCAGCGCATTCATATAAGGTATGGAATAGAAGCTCTCTTAATGATGAACTTTCTATCCATGCTTCCTTACCGTTTCGTTAATCTGGACCAAACTGCATCTGCAGCTTGATTTCCTATGGAAATGAGAACTAGGCAAGCCTGCTGCCTGTTTCCACTTTTCTCCGTTTCCCATAATTACTGGATCTTTAAACCAGTTTCAGCCGATTTAGAAGTGTTGAAGGTATGAGGTGGCTACAGATCTTGTGATAACCAGTAGCTGAGGGGAAAATTAACATTCTCATGAGGGAGGGGCTATAGCATCAGCTCTGTGGGCACTTGTCTCATGTCTGTGCTGTTGGGTGACACTTGTGTGCTGAGCAGTGAATCCATCTGTGTGTGACTTGGAGGCGCTGACTGCCTCCTGCAGTTAATTGTTGGTAGACATAGTTGAGCTGCCAGTACAACCAGAAGAGTTTGCAAGATAAGGAGCTGAACATAGTAGGTAGTGGGAAGTATTGCAGCGTGCATTTTGCACATCGTGGGATAGAGATCGATTATAAACTGATTGGTTTTTGTCTCTGGTGTTCACAAGGCATGGGGGGGGTGGAAAGTAGATCACGTTGCCTAGTGAAATCGCAGTGCTCCATCCCTTTTCTTTCTATCCCATCTTTTTATCTTGCTTTTATGCAGGCAAATGGGATGTGCCTTTAAAACAGAATTCTGAATTCTAAAAGCTGTAAGAGGATGAGTACTGTAATAATTTGATGAGTGACCATGATGCTGGAAGCTATATGTTTGGCATCTTAGGGTCTTCTCCAAACTCAATTTAAATTACCCTACTAACAGTGTGTGGGGGACAAAGATAAAAGCCAGAGTATTGAAGTTGTGACTTGCCAGCATCACTGTAATCAAACTCTTTTCTCCCAATGCTTTCATCTGAAATTTAGCTCCCAATTTGTTATCTTTTTATCTTTTGAAATACAGCTTTTTTTTTAAAGTTCCTTTTGTTGTTTCTGTAGTTGTTTGTTTTTGTTGGTAGTCTTTCTGGTGAAAGACATCTTAATACAAAGTCCTCATGCAATATGGTAACAGATGTGATCTTGCTGGTATCATGTTACAGCTTTTAAACAATGCTAAAATCTTCCCTTTCTCACATTTTTTTTTTTTTTTTTTCCAATGGTGAGAGAGTTATCTCTTACCTGGCCTACAGAGATGGAAAATCACTTCCTACCTTCAGTATGAAGGAGTTCTGGGTGCTGCTTGGTTGTTTGCCTTTTTTTGGTGTTCAAGTATTGATTTTGTGATAATACTGTTTTAAGATGTCTCAGGTTTTTTGAAATCCAAGTGGTTTAGAGCTGTTGATCTGTGAAACCTCTTAGTTGTAGACATGTTAGGAAGCCAGAATTGCTAGTACCTGAGTGAGCTGTGCTGGTTTGATTGGTCTCACAGCCATAAAACAGCACCAGAAATGTCTCTTCCTTGCTACTGTTGCCAATCTCTGTCAGAGAGGCCAAGTCCCTAGGTTCTCTATTGCTAAGGTGTCACTGCCTGTAAGTGAGTAGTTGGGAATTTTTGCAACTGGCTTTTTTCTTCAGAAGGCAAACATCTGAGAAAACGAACAGGGTGTTCCTTGTGGGATCTGTGAATGTGTTGTCTTCTTGTTTGGGGGGGGGGGGTGTGGACTGCTTAATAAGAAATAGAATTTCTTTAGTGGGATATCTTATTTATAACCATCTTCCAAAATAGTTGAAAATAATATTAGAAGCATTCTAGCTGGATTGAGATGTGTCTCATTATTGTTTGTTGAGTAGATGCAAGGAACAGGTGAATCTAGCTGATTTTCATCATCTGGTCTGACTGAAGTGTAGAAAGGCAGAAGTTGGGGTGGCAGATGGGAATCAAAGTGGTGTTAACTGATAACAGTGCTTCTTCAGGAGATACCACCTGCAGTCATGTCCCGTCACTTCTGCCTGTATATGCATTTAAGCATGTGAACGTAAAAATGATGAATAAATACTCGCAGAGCTGTGACTCTACTAATATGGGCGTTTTACTGTAAGCTTTGCAGTCAGGATCCAAAATTGTTTAAGAGTTCAGGATTTGTCAGCAGATTGAAGCCAAACATCATGAATGATAGAATACAGCTTGTGATCAAAATAAAATGCATTTTTTAAGAAATGAATTTGGTGTGAACTAAGTACGGCTTACGTGGTTCCATTGCCTGTTTGAGCCCTGTCTGGCCCCATCCGACACCAGACGTGAGTCAGCAGAATGCCCTTGCATGGAGACCAGCAGCAGTCTGGACTGCAGTAACAAGAGTTACCTGGCAGGTTGAGGGAAGAGATTGTTCCCCCATGTTTGGTCCTTGCGAGACCACACGTCTGAGCACCGCCTCCAGTTGTGGATCCTCTGCTCCAAGAAAGGCATAGCTGTGCTGGAGCAAGCCCCTCCCCTGGAGAGCCACCGGGATCATTAGGAGGCCACAGCACGCGGTGTCTGAAGGCAGAGAGAACTGAGTCTCTTCATGTGTAAGAAGAGAAGGGGAGGTCTTATTACTGCCTGCAGCTACCTCGTGGGACAGTGCAGAGAAGGTGGAGCTGGGTTCTTCTCCAAGCTGTACAGGAATGAGAATAAATGGACATAAATTGGGGTATAGCAAATTCAAGGATGGTAGTAGAAGTTTTTAAAAGTGTGGGTGTGGGAGCAGGGATCCAGAGGGGCTGTTGCATCTCCATCCTGGGAGATGTTTGGAAATTAACGAGGCAAGTCCCTAATCTTGATCCCCTTTAAGCAAGGAGTTGAACTAGGTGACATCCAAAGTTTACTTCCAGTCTGAATTCCTCTGTGAGTCTGTCCTTTCTTGTTCAATAGTTGTTGTCTTTTGGATCCTTCACCGAATAGAAGTAAGGCTTAAAGGACTGCAAACCCTGAAGATGATAAAGCTCCTACAAGTCACATGGGAGAAGAAAAAAGTCAGTTGGGTAGAGAGTCATCAATGGCTCCAAATCATAACTCCTGCTAATTACAGCCTTTCTGTTATCATTTACATTTGTTGTACTGGCAGGGAGGCTTGTGTGTGCATCTTAGTCAGCACAGCACTCTTCCAGCTGCTACTTGTGCTGCTCAGAAGAGTGCTTGCAATGACTGGGGAGGTCTTGGGAGGGGAGAGAAAGGAGGGGAATGAGATGATGCCTGTCACCATGAGGACAGTCAGGCATTGGAGCAGGTTGTTCAGACACAGGTTGTGCAGTCTCCTTCCTTGGCTGTTTTTAACACTGTACTGGATAAAGCCCAGAGCAGTCTTGTCTGACCTCAGAACTGAGCCTGCTTTGAGCAGGAAGTTGGTCCTCTTCAGGTCTCACCTGACCTGTGTTATCTTGTGATCCTAAACAGAAGCATTGGAAGAGAGGGAGTGTTCTTAGGAGACATGTAGAAAGCTCAGTGAGATTCAAATGCTGATGAGTCAAATAGGTTTATTGATATATTTATGTAAGTTGCAGTATCTCACTTTAGATTTTTTTTTTTTTTACTTCATGATTTGTGCTGAGAATAACTTTGCAGTAAATTCAAATCAACACTGTAATAATTTAGATTCAGAAATTACCACTACACTTCCCATCTTACCTTGAGCTCAGCTTTATAACTTGGAATGCTATAATAAAATGATTTGGTTTTGCCTATCATTAGGTTTATCCCTTAGTTCTAGAAAATGTGTGTCAAATCTGTATTTTACTCTGAGTTATCTCAGTTAAGAATTAAGTGAGTATGGGTGGGCTGTGAAAGTGACTTTAATACGTCAGCAGCAAGTTAAAAGTATTTATTTTTCTGTGATTCTGCAGACTTGCTTGGGTACCACAATGCCTGCTGAGCGCAAAAAGCCAGCAAATATGGATGAGAAAGAATCTCTGCTGAATAATAAAGAAAAAGAATTTGGTGAAAGACGACCAGTGAGCACCAGGGAGAAGCCAAAAGATGATGTCAAAGTTGGGGTGAAGAGAGAGACTGTAAAGGTTCCTGAAGACAAAAAGAAAAAAGTGGAAGAGGATAAAAGAAAAAAAGAAGACAAAGAGCGGAAGAAAAAAGAAGAGGATAAAGTGAAGGCAGAAGAAGAGCAGAAGAAGAAAGAAGAGGAAGAAAAAAAGAAACTTGAAGAGGAAGAGAAAAAGAAACAAGAGGAGGAAGTTAAACGTCAGCAAGAAGAAGCAGCTGCTCAGCTGAAGTAAGTTGTAATGCTCTAATTGTGCCAGTTGCTGTTGTCCTGCTATAAGGATTGAGGGCAGAACTATAGAAGATGAGCTGTTTGAGTTAACTATAGTAAGTTCTGTGTGGTGTTATAAATTGTACACGCCCAGGTGAGTACTCTAGCTTCTGTGTAGTTGTGACTTTGCACCTCTTAACCTCTGCTACTTTGGTCTTTAATATGGCTTTTTTAGCATTCTGTGTGTGATGATACTGTGAAGCACAGATATGATACAGTGAAGAAGCTCGGTTTGTTTTGAGATGGAGAAGTGTTAGTGTCATAAGATTAGGCATGCAAGGTCTGAGTCCACAGACTGTTTAAGGAGCAAATCTACTGTGACTGGTTGTAGTTTGTTTTAATCAATCATAGTCAATTGATACATGGATGGCAAACACAGAGTGTAACCTTGCAATATGTAATCTTACCAAGACAATATTTCTTAGAATGGTATCAAAAGGTGCTGCAGTGTTGAAGGTAACAACTTTAGAACACTGAAGTCAAGATTTTGGACATTCTTGTGTGTGAAGTATGTAGCTGCTGAAGATGGAGGACAGTGTTGCAGCCATATTCTGGCTGGGGCATATATATTTCATCTATTTAAAATTGTCTTTAATTTCAGTGGTCTGGGAATAGAAGATTTCCCTTAGCTATAATGCAGTAACTTGTTAAAGGGTTGCTGTCCTCATCTGTAACATCTTTATCTCAGTCTGGAGTAAATAGATTTTAATGTTTATATTTTGCAAGTCTGATGGGATTAAGCTGTTCTGCATAGAAGCACTTGAGAAATTCCATTTTGTAACAGGTGGGACTTGTTTTTGGAGCAGTAAATTTTACCAATGGTTTATGAAGCAGATGGTTTAGCTTTCTAGGATTAACTTGTTAAATACTAAAAGATAGTCTTTAAAGAAGCTTCGGGGCTACTGGACGATTTCAGACTCGCTTTCTTTGAACTATTTAACTGGAAGCAAGGTGCTGTAACAAAAATTACCCATTTTTCTTTCTCCTAGAGAAAAAGAGGAAGCACATCAGCTGCATCAGGAGGCTTGGGAGCGCCATCAGGCAAGAAAAGAGCTTCGTAGCAAAAACCAGAATGCGCCAGACAATCGCCCTGAGGAAAACTTCTTCAGCAGACTAGACTCCAGTCTGAAGAAGAACACAGCTTTTGTTAAGAAGCTAAAAACCATTACAGAGCAACAAAGGGACTCCTTGTCCCATGATTTTAATAGCCTGAATTTAAGCAAATACATTGCAGAAGCAGTGGCTTCTATTGTGGAAGCCAAACTGAAAATATCAGATGTGAACTGCGCTGTGCACTTGTGTTCCCTCTTTCACCAGCGCTATGCTGATTTTGCTCCTTCGTTACTTCAGGCTTGGAAGAAGCATTTTGAAGCAAGGAGAGAAGAGAAGACTCCCAACATCACCAAGTTAAGAACTGATTTGCGTTTCATTGCAGAACTGACAATAGTTGGGATTTTCACTGACAAGGAAGGTTTGTCTTTAATCTATGAGCAGCTTAAAAATATTATTAACGCTGATCGAGAATCCCACACTCATGTTTCTGTGGTTATCAGCTTTTGTCGGCACTGTGGAGATGACATTGCTGGTTTGGTACCAAGGAAAGTAAAAACTGTTGCAGAGAAGTTTAACTTGAGCTTTCCTCCTAGTGAGATAATTAGCCCAGAGAAACAACAGCCCTTCCAGAATTTGTTGAAGGAATACTTTACGTCTTTGACCAAACACCTGAAAAGGGACCACAGGGAGCTACAAAATATTGAAAGACAAAACAGGTGACATTTAAATGTTGCTTTTCATTTATGGAGGAACAAATAATTTGTTTTTGAAATGCCTGGATTTGTTGCAGTATTTGTCACCAAACAGTCTTGTTAGTGGTGTATAGGAGATAAGTGTATTCTGTGATATATCTTACAATTACCTAAAAAATATATCTAAAGAATAGATCTAGGAAGAACGTTCTGAACTTGCTCTGAATACTAAAAAAAAAATCAAACAAAACCTACCAAAAATCCAGACTTTTCAAGTATCTTAAAAGAAAGTGGAGGTTGACCTCGAGCTGTAGTTCCCTTAACTCTGTTATTTTGGTGTTGCTCCTATAGCAGCTTGAGAGTCATGCTTATTTACCAGCTGGTACTGTCCTTTTCCAGTTGGCATAATGTGATTTCTTCCTTTCCACCCACACGTATCACAGAGCATATGCCACAATGCTTTTGGCTTGTTTACTTTTTTAGTGTACCGGTGTTGTCAACGGTAATGAGTATGGAGGGGAAGGAAGGCTGGATTAACAAGGTAACCCTTAAACTTCAGTGAGTGCAGATCTTGTATATAAAGGTGCTGAAGTGTGTAGGCAGTTTGATTCAAATCCTTTTAAATGTTTATATGGAATATTAACGTTGAAGGTTAAGTATACACACTTGTAAGATCTGAATAATGTAATTTCCACCATGAACAATTGTTTTTAATAACTGCATGCTTTTCTTTGAAGCATCCTGAATTGTTGTTAGTGGAGTGACCCTAAAGCCAGCTGTTAGTCTTACAAGATGGCAATTGTTGCATCCATTCGGAAGCACTCCAGGCAGATAGAAATGAATACGTTACTGTGTGCGTGCACAGGTTTCAGTCAAAATGCTGATCGGTAGCACAGAGCCAAAGGTATGCTTGGAATACACTCAAATTTGGCATTCCCACATAAAGGCTTTAAACTCCGACCTGCTGTGCTGATAGATGTGCCGAGTGCTACCTGGAAACAAACCAGTGTTTGTTTCTCAATGGGTCATAAACTGACTCTTGAGCTTGCATTATTTCTCCAAGGACCTTATTACTTTAAATGATTCTGACTTAGCTGTTGTCACTTTGTTGTTTTGTTTTATTTAATCAGTATAAGCTTTAATACTTTCACTGTTGCAGTTGATTTGGGGCGCATTGGTTCTGGCTAGGGATTCAATGAGTGAGTGTCCTAAAGTCTGTGTGATGGAGGATTAAGTGAAGACAGATTCCAGTGGAATGAAGATATGAAGGAAGTTAAATGAGTGAAGAATGATTTAGAATAGGGAGATGTACTTGAATGTTTATTTGCACAATTGGATAAAAATGACTAGATAGAGCCCTGAGTATCCTGCTTTGAACAGGAGATTGGGACTGTGACCCTTTCACATGCCTTTGAATCTGAATTGTCCTGTGAACTTAGGTACAGAGCTTTGTTTTGGTGAAAGAAGGTGAAGAGGTATCATTTATCACAGGATGAAAATAATTCTGTTTATCTCTAGCTGAAGTTTTAAGTGTTTATTTTAGCTGCTTAGCAAAAGTTAGGGAGTAAGTTCCCAGAAATGAGACATGCAAATAAAATTCAGCAGGAAAGTTTTTCTTATATCATGTTTGTAATGGAGAGATGCTTGGCATATGCATGCTGTGGGCATGCAGGGCTATGAGGTCAAAGGCAGAAATTTGGTAAGTAGTCTGAATACTGTAGAAATCTTCATAGACTGGATTTCTGAGAAATGCTTTGGTTTGTTTGTGGATTTATTTATTTAAAAAGACAATAATCCTATTGGAAACGACAGTCCTCTGTGTATTTTGAAACCTGATCACTTTGCTGCTAGCAACAGCTTTTATTCCTACTGTTATTCCAGAACTGGTGAAATGCAGTGGAAATGAGCTGTTCCTCTTGTGCACCAGTAGTTGCTTAGGTTATGGTGTTCTGCCTGGTGAACATCTGTATTCTTCTGTGTCAAGAGAGTGGCTGCTGTTGTGAAATATTTACACCTGAACAGACTGGTTGAGTTCATTGTGAATTAATGGGCTGTCCTGTGCTGTAACACTGTTACCTGCCAAATTGTTAGGTTTAGCAATGCAAAGGTTTCTGCAAGTGGGTGGTTAGGAAAACTACTGTCAAAGCCTACCTTCAAGTAGAACTTGGTGGCCATCTGCTTTCACAGCTGAGTGCATAGGAAACTGTGCAGGCCCTGTTACTGGAAAGAAACAGCTTGATTGCCAGCTTCTAGTGTGAGTTTTCAAGAGTGATTGGGGAAGAAACTTCTTAAAACGTGCTTAATTTATACAAAAAATCTGATGAACTTGCTTTGGGGTACTTCGCAAAATTCAAAAGAGACATAAGATTAAGTACCTGGTGCTGTAGTATTGATTATACGCAACAATGAATTGTGTAAAGGCCACTCGGTATGCTTCAGCTTGAATTTGTTAACGCTTGTTTTTGATTGGGAAAATGAACTGCAGTGTGGCTGCGGTTGTAGTGCTTTGCTTCTTTGTTTTCATCATAGGACAGGGTTTCAGTGGTCATGTTTATAAGGCTACTGGTGTATTTTAAACTTAAACTGTGTACCTAGTGGATAGGTGTCTCCAGTTGTTGTAGTCCATGAGTTTTCAAGGAACTTGAAGGAAAAATGTGTTAACTTTTGTGCTAGAAATCAAATGACAAAATACAAGAGCATCTATGTGGAGAAAAGTGTCATGTTACTTTAAAAGCTGTTATAAAGTTAATATCAGATTTTGGTGTTTTTCCGCATAATAGGTAGTTCTAGGTTACTTCAATTCCTTAAAATCAGGAGTTAAAGTGAGACAGAGCAAGCAAATGCAGCAGGGAGTAGAAGGGAATCCTTGAGGTAGACTTCTTTCTGAAATGAGAAATAAATGCATAATTTGCATTCCTGATAATTACTATATGATTTTACTGAGTGATGGCAATCTCAAATGTCTTTCAGAAAGCATGTGAGATTTATGTGGTCTTAGTTTAGCCCATTCTAAACAGCGTGTTTATGTAGGGAACATCGGGCCCTGTCAAGTGGATTCTGTGAAATTCTGTAAGATTTTGAAAGTAGAACGTGAGGATTGGCAAAATGCCTTTTTTGGTTTGGGGTATTGTTTTTAAGTTAGATATCAATGGTGTGTAACAACAGCAGTTTCCTTAATTGAAAATGATCAACTGTTTCAAAAAGTCATAGATACCTTTGTGATCCCAGGGGTGCCTGCCTGGTCAGGGTTTGTTTTTTTTCCTTCACTGAGGCACTGGCACAGGCTGCCCAGAGAAGTTATGGCTGCCCCATCCCTGGCTGTGTTCAAGGCCAGACTGGATGGGTTCCTGGGCAGTTTGATCTAGTGAGCTAGTGGCTGGCAGCCCTGTCCACAGCAGGGGGGCTGGAACTAGATGATCTCTGAGGTCCCTTCCAACCCAAGCCATTCTGTGATTCTATGATCACCTTGAGGTGATTATGGCTGTTACACACTCTTTGGAGCTTTGGGAGGTATTTTACGCACTACCCACCTGGAACAGAGAGACAGGCATGTAAAAATTAAATACTTACTACATGTAATGCTCTTTAAAGACAGAAACAAACAAAAACTGAGTAACAGTTTTGAACTATATTGTCTACTCTTTTAAAAACAAGTGTGACCATTTTTTTAAGCTGATACTAAGCACTGAGTAACAGTTGATAAATTGTTGAGTATTAACTGTACCCAACTGTAACTTAGACTGGTAAGAAAATAAAACTGTACTCTTCCGCATGTAATCCTGAAACTACTTCAGTGTGCTCTTGTCAGCAGTGCTTAGACTCTTTCAAACACAAGTTGCTTTTGAAAACAGTTTTCCATTTTAAGATTAGTATGGGTACTTCTTATGAAAGAAATAAAGGAACAAGTGAAAAACAGCTGTAACAGTTCTTAATTTGGACTGATAGCCTTGAAATAACTCAGCTTATTTTAACAGATGACTTGTTTGAGCCTGCTGGCAGTGATGCTCCAGTTAATCATTTAATCTGCAAGGAATTGTATTGCTACAGATGTAAAGCAACTTTTATCCAGCTTTTGTGTTTACTGCAGGTGCAAGATTATTACGGGATGATTGTGTTTAAAAAAAAAAACAAGGATTTTTTTAAAATCATCCTTCAGGTATGGGAAGAGCTTCTGTGACTGCATTCAGTTACATTGACTGGCTAATTCAGTGTAGCTGTTTGGGAAGAAGTGTTGCTCAAACTTTTGCTGTGCACAGTTCTCACAGAAGGAAGATTAGCTTTGCAAAGTAGAGAAATTGGTACTGGTGTTTGAGCTATGCTGAACATTTTAAGGAAGAAGATTGTCTGACTGTAACTTTGATCTTTGTTAGGCGCATTCTTCACTCCAAAGGAGAACTGAGTGAAGATCGACATAAGCAATATGAGGAATTTGCAATGTCGTATCAGAAGCTGCTGGCAAATTCTCAGTCTCTAGCTGATATTCTGGATGAAAATATGCCTGACCTTCCCCAGGACAAGCCAACACCTGAGGGTAGGCCATTATCTAAAGCAAATAAACAGAATGCTGAACTGGGCTTGGATGTAGTGGGAAAGTGAACTTAAACCCTCTTACTGATGCGTTCTTCCCATTGGTTTGTTTTGACTTGTTTTTTCTTCCCTTATGGATCTCAAGTAATTGTGTTTTTTGTTAAAGTAAATAACCTAACATGCAGCTGTAACTATTAATATAATACCTTCTTAATATTTAAATAACTGTATATGTCTTACAATCTCATATTGTTCTAAAATGAATCTGAAGTATGTGTTGGCATGATGTTATGAGCAGGAGCATACTGTCATGCTAGGTAAGTCACTAGGTGGCTCTCTGACCTCCTGAGACGTACAGAATTTAATTTGTAAAGCTATGCAATGCCTTAATTTCAAGTTTTAGATTTAGAAATTTTGTTGGTGAGTGTAC
Source organism: Alectura lathami (assembly GCA_013399715.1). Lineage (NCBI taxonomy): Eukaryota > Metazoa > Chordata > Aves > Galliformes > Megapodiidae > Alectura > Alectura lathami. The sequence goes on along the minus strand of VXAV01006384.1, from coordinate 12,762 downwards.
ATTTTTGTTTGAAGTGATTTTGAGCTTTAGAAAGCAGTCACTCTTGAATTCCTTTCAAATTAGTCTTCTTAAGCTGCTTATAATTGGATGTAGTTCATCATGCACAAAGGAGTTACTTGTTGTACTAATGTGGTGTAAGTCTTTTTATATAGCTTTCCTTTCTGATACCACAGAATGTGTCTATTGCCTTCACTTCATTTAACTTTGATACTGCCTGTTTTTCTGTCAGTGCCAAATTTCAAACTTTAAGATGGCATGTTGAAATACTTAATAGTTTGGGTTATTAAAGGCACCTTAAAATACACATTCTTACGTTTAAGAGAAGATAATGGGAGTAATGAACAGACTAACATTTCTGAAAGTATTTTTTTACTCTTTAAAGGTGTTTCCCCCCCCTTTTTTTAAGGGGAGAAATTTGCATAAATAACTTTATGGTTTCCCGTTTCTGCAGAACATGGACCTGGCATTGACATTTTCACACCGGGAAAGCCTGGAGAATATGACCTGGAAGGAGGTATCTGGGAAGATGAGGATGCTAGAAACTTCTATGAGAATCTCATCGACTTGAAGGCTTTTGTGCCAGCAATTTTGTTTAAAGATAACGAAAAATCTTCCCAGAGCAAAGATTCCAGCAAGGATGAATCAAGAGGTAGAATGCTTAAACATACTGGTTTTAATTTTGGTTTTGTTTTTTTTTTTTTAATGTATCTTGTCCAACAGATAAGCAAAATTAATGCAAGGAATAATGGAAGATGCATGTCTGAGCAGTGTTGCTGCATTGAGGGTGTAAACAAAGGCACGCCCTAGGTAGTTTTCTGATGTATGCGTGGTAAGTCAGTGTTGGGTCGAACTGGAATTACAGCTTTCTAGCTCACAGCCTTCTTTCTGTTCTCTAAGTTCTGAAATTTTTCCTGTGAGGGTAGTTAGGTGTTGGAGTGGGTTGCCTATGGGAGACTGGAATCTGTCTCAAGACATTTGCAAGACAGCCAGAAAAAAAATCCCTGAACGCTTGGGTGAGCACTGTTCAAACCAACTTTGAGCAGAAGGTTGAACTAGAGAGAGACCTGAGGCCTATTTGAAAGTGAAGTTAGGCTGTGGATCAAAATAGGTTGCCTGTTTTGCGAGTCTGCTGTTTTCTTGTGGTGTTTGCACTGTTTAGAAGTTGTCATGGTTTTGTTTGAAAAACTTTTTTTTTTTTACTTTGAAAATTGCTTTTTGTAAAGCATAGTTTGCTGTTCTCCTGAAGGCCTCCTTCAGGCATCATTTGCAGAAGGTTGTGGAATATAGTTTTTTTGGAAAAATACTCTGCTTTGAACCAGTTTTATTGTCCAAGAAAAATACTAGCTATTGTTTTATGAATCTTCATCTAGAGATTCATAATTTTATTTCTCCCAAGAAATAATGATTGTACGATTCGTATTGGATCTTCTGCATAGCATATCCATTTCTAAGTTTCTTCTGGTTCTGCGTTTTACAGTCATTGTTATTACTTTTTGTTGACCTGTACAAAATGCTTTCTCTTTAACTTGCTTTGTCAGTTTAGTTATCAGTTGAGATATAAAGAATATGCAATCTGAATGTGAAGTTAGACTTCTTACCTTTTGAATCTGTCTCTCTTTGAATAACGTTTGTGCTGTATTCATTCATTGGCTTTCTGGAGGATAGTGCTTTTGTGTCTGACCCTTCCAGCATTCGAGATAGTTTTGCTTAAGCTTTCCATGTGTGATGGCTTGGCAACCTGTTTCAAACACTTCTGGACTGAAAACTGATGCTTTTTAAAAATCTTGTTCTGTTCAAATGTATGCACATCATTCGGTGAAGGTATAGTTCAGAACTAACGAAAGAGGAAAGAAGTACTGGCAATCCTGAGTAGAACACAGTCTGGGTAAATAATGGCACTTCCCAGGTGTATGGGTAAAGCTAGATGAAGGATGTCAAAGCACTGAAACCTAGCAGGTGAGACAGTGTAGGCTCAAGAATTAGGTAGTGTTGTTAAAAGGAACTGGGTAAAACGACAGTGCCAGAGAGACATAGGTTTAGCAACACGAGTCTTCCTGTATTCTAATCATGACTGTATGTATCAAATAATTTAGTATTTCTTTTAAGCAGATTCAAAAGAAGCCAAAGATAATAAGGAAGCACCTGGGAGTGAGGATTTGGAGTTGGAGCTGGAGAACTTGGATATTAATGATGATCCCCTGGAACTGGACTGTGGAGATGAGGCGGAAGATCTTACAAAAAAGCTTCTTGATGAACAAGGTAACAAGAATTGGGCTCTGGAGTTCTTTGTTTCTTGACTTATTTGTGAAGCCTCACAAGTTTGAAGACATGACATGAACAGCTCTAGAGCTGGACTGTTTCAGGCTCCTGAAAGACAAATAGTCAGGATAATTCTGTATAGTATTTCCTTAGTTTTTTCCTCAGCCATACCTTCTTCTTTCGAATCAATTTTCCCTTCCATTTAGCTGTTCTGGTCAGTTCATTAAGCTGGTTAAGATCTTAAGTTTAAAAAACTTCCAGGATGTTCTCCTTAAGTGAGTTGTTATTGTCTGGTCAGAGATCTCAGACAAACCAGTAAGGAGCTTAGCTCCAGTTATCTAAAGGGGAGATGCACGTAGATGGCATCTTGGAATTAAAAGGAAAAAGAGCAGTTGATTCTGCATTGGTCATAGCCTGCTAGACGGCTCAAAAATACTCAGTTAACAGGCAGATAACAGAATGTGTGCATTTCCTTGTCATTTTTGAAGGAAATCGTGGCTTGATAGGAGGATAAAGACTATCCCTAATGTAAAGACTCAGCCAACTACATGAGAGAGATCCTGAGAACTATGGAAATGAGGAAAACAGGAAGTGAGGGCAGAAACAAGGTGCAGTCTCTGTGTAGTTCTAGCTCACTGTGGAGGCAATGCTGGATTGAATACGTACAGTGGCACAGAAGGGACTGATGCTCTTGGTTTTGATTGTAACAGGAAAGGTGATGTAAATTTTGTTACATCTTAAAATAACCATCAATACTAGGTAATGTTACTTTCTTGAAACATACAAAGAAGTACAATGACTTTTTTTTGTGGAATTCTGATGCTCTTAGTTGGTAGCACCAGATGTACAGAACTAACAAAAATCTAAACTTAAATGTTTCTAGTTTTTTTTTTTTCAGCCTTCCCCTTGAGTAAAATTCACATGGGTTTGAAATGAAGGATGCTAGGTAACCTTAAGCTGTAAAATATAGCTTTAAATTTTCATATTTACTGAATTTTTGTGCATCCATATTTGCAGTAAGTTGGTAGTAGTATTTTGTGGAAAGCCAGCAAAGAGTGAAACCATGGTGTTATAATACCATTAAAAACAAAAAACAGTATTCTTGGCTGAGGTAGGCCTCTAACTATAAATGGAAAGGATGCATGAGGTATAGCAGGATCTTAGATAAAAGGTCTAAGAAATGTAGCTGTAGTTGTGATAGTCTGGGAGTGTGGGTTTCATTGGCAGAAGGAATAAACTAAATTAAGGGGGGTAAAAAATGAGGGAAGAAATAGGACAAATAAAGCAGACAGTCCAATCAGTGGTCACTGCATGTCTTTTACTACTTCTGCATCTCCTGGTGGCTAGAGCCTTGCTTCTCTTCAGTCTTTTCTTCCATAACCAAATGCAAGGGGGACAATACTTTTCTCCAAAGTGTGTATTTTCCAAGCAAGTTTGTCTTGGTATAGCATCCTTCACAGCATTGCAATGCACATTTCTGCACTTCTCTCCTAAAGTTTGGACCTATAGTCAGTTGTATTTAAGATGTGACATGTAAGGGAAATCTTATGTTGTTAGTTGAAGAGGAATATCTACCAGGAATTCAGGTAACTTACTGTGTTTCTCTATTATGTTAACTTTGAGTGAATCTTAATTTTCTTATTTTCAATATGCTCAGGCAAGAGAGAGGGAGCAAATAGCACCGGAGCTGACAGTAGTGACGGAAAACAAGCTGAAAGAAGTGAGTTTTGAGGTTGCTTTTAAAAGAGAAGAGAAAATGGGGAAAACCGGAGCTGCGTGAATGGAGACAAAGGTGTTCAGTGAGGAATGGCCAGGGTGGAAACCATCAAGGGTACTGGGAGCAGGGGGAGTCTGATGTTAATATATATAATCTAGCCTTATTTTGGTAAGGTTAGTTAGCAAGGGAAAGGATGTATAAATGAGTGTTAACACTCAACCCTGTTACTTGCTACAATGTTTAGAGAGCTAGTAAAGCTGCTGTTAGAAGAGCAGGATTTGAAATAATATACACATACACTTTAAAATGTTTTGTGGAACTGGATGACTTGTGAGGCTACATTCTGAACATGCTCTTTAGTGAGGCCTTGATTCAGCAAGAATGTTAAACGTTGCACTTACATACCTATGTATTCCCCATAGAGGGGGAGATCCATGAATTTGCTCACAGTATTGGTTCGTACCAGCGGAATGCGATGGCTTCTCTATGACCAAATTCATTGCAGACCCTCATCTCACAGAGGGATAGGCGCTAACTAGCGCTGCAGAAGCATTTCAGTAATGCCCACTGCGTGGATGACACAAAATAGACTAAACTTTCTGGGTGAATGGAGTTCATAGGCGAGCACCCTCTGTAAGGTTATGGTTTTGTAAAAGATGAAAAATACATAGTTGGGAAATATTTATGTGGGGAGAGGGGAAGGCAAATAACTGTTGTTACTGAAATAAATGGTTGCTTGGTACCAATTGTTGCAGGAGAAGGGCTTTAGTAAACCCTTAGCATCTCATAATTTCTCATTTGTGGTCCCTGAAAACTGCAGGATTGCATGAAATTCTGGTTAATTGCAAAGGTTTAAAGTTTAAATTTTTTTTTTCAGTTTCTACAATGATCTTGCTGTGTGATTTGATCAGTACTCATGTAAACTATATATAAAAAAAAAAAAAAACCCTAGTCTGTTATTACATGTTACTACTTACACTGAATTATTAAAGAGCTAATGCAGTTTTAAAATGTGGCAGTAAGACACTGAACTCTCAAGAGGATCAAAGTGAGAAGCAAGAACTGAACTTATTTTCTGCATTAATTGCATACTTAGAGTAGTTATTTGCCTTAGAGAAGGAAGCCCTGACCTTTTCATTTCCAGTCACTGTCATTCTTGATTGCCCAGTACTAAGTCACAAAGGTACTTCAGGTGCTACAAAAGATGCTTTCCACTTAGAAAGGATATAGGTACTGCAAGGAGAAAGAAATATGGAAATGGAATGTAAGAGTATCTGTAGTCTTCCAGTAGGGGAGAGGACTAGTGAAAGAAGAGATGTATTTGGGAAGTGTTGAAATTGAATGTTATAGTAAGGGCCTTTTGAAAGATTGTCTTGAAAAGTGACTGAATTGGTGAAGAGTTGACTTTTTTAACTTGTTGTAACAGAAAACTGAAATGAGGCAACAGACAGCAGCGGAGGGGGGAGGTGAACGTAAAGGACCTTTTGAAGGAGACAGGAAGGAAAAGCTGTAAATATGCAGATGGAAAAATGTTTCTTAAAATTGCTAGTCTGGATCAAGAGCCACTGCACTCATCTTAGTGAACTCTGAGGATGTGGGTGATGAGAGTCAGTTTCATTAAGTATTTAAAACTTCAGGATCCTCTTCTGAGCATCTGAAACAACTTCATTTTTTTTCTTCTTAATTAATCCTCTCTTGTTCTTCCAACTTGTCTCTTCTCTTCCACAGAGAATTACAATGTCATCTGCTTAAATCTCTGGCATCTTTGAGACAGGATAGCTGGCAGTGTTTCTTGGAACAATTCCTAGTGTTTCTTTAAGCTAAACTACTGTCCCATACATCTCCAAAAGCAAGAAAAAATGGCCTACAGCATAGGCAAAGAGAAATCAAAGATGCTTTCAGTAACTTAGAAAAGAAGCTGCAGTCTTATCTTTAATGTGTAGGCTGTAATGACAAAGAAACTTTACCGAACATTGGGTACTTTTTAGGGTTTTTTGGATGTGATTTCCTCCCCCACCCGCGCTCTCTCTTTTGAAGTCTGTCTCTGTTTTCCTTTCAAGTACCTCGTAGGTATTCCTGTTATTGCTGAAAGTCCTTGAACTGAAAGGAAACAAAAATTCAACATGTTCTCTTTCTCAGGAAGCAGTGTTTTTTTTCAGTGCCTTGGCCAGGGAAGAGTTCTTCCAAGTATTTGTTGCAACTCATTGTTTTGGCTCACGTTGTGCTAAAGAGCAAACTAGACTCTTCTCTAGGACTTAGTAAAATCTGGATTTATAACTTGAATTTTTTTCTGAAGCATACCACTTGTTTTGCAACTAGGGTGTAGCTGTAAGGGTGTTGGTTTGAGATCTTCACATGTCAGAAAATCTGAATTTCAGTGGTAGAGTTGTCCTGCATTCCTTCACTTCATTAGTGTTACTGACTCAAGCAGTAGTTACACATCACCACCATGGCTTCCTACATTGCAAAATACACTGAGCTATTTGCTTGAGAAAACAAGTTGCTACTTGCCTTGCAAATTGCTACATGACCAAACCTCCATCCTTTTCACTTTGTGGTTCTCTACTTCAGTTTCTGTACAGGTGAAGGAATTAAGTTGACCTGCTCTAGCTTTTACAGCCTCCAGTGGCCTTAATGGGAATTTTTGTTCCAAAAATTCTGCTCCTCACATAGGGCAAACATACACAAAAAGTAGAATCTACAATTCCAGTAGGTTTTTGCCGTACTATTTTCCCCCATGTTCAGGCCTTCTTGTGGTCCTCATCTTATTGCCTAAGGAATTTACCATAGTTTTCTTGGAATATGTATTTGTTGTTTTTCCCGACAGTATAAATTAGAAGGCATGGAACTCTTGATTTATTATTGATTCATGAATAGGAAGATAAGGTTTAAAGGTGATGGATGCTTCAGACAGTTGTTGTCATAGACAATCAATGGATTTTTTTGGACATTAGAAGTTAATTTATATGTTCATGTTTATCTTTTTGAATCTGTATACAAATACTTAACAATTGACAACAAATGTACTGTGCTTGGGGATTGTGATAGTAAATCATTATATTTTGTAGCTTAAAGATGTGTGCTGCTTGTTTATTTCACTCTGTTAGAACAAGAGGATGAAGAAGCCAGTACTGGATCTCATTTAAAACTTATAGTTGATGCTTTTCTTCAGCAGCTTCCAAACTGTGTGAACAGAGACCTCATAGACAAGGTATAGTCATAGCTTTGATTTTTCTTTCCACTCTTAAAAACATGTAACACTTCATTAGATTGATTGGTAATAAAAACTGAAGCTTTGGAGTCGAACAGTAGCTGAATTCATTTTTAACCTGGAGGAAGTATTTTCTCTCTCCCACATAGTAAGCTGTTGCCCAGATATCACATGGTAATGGTATCAACTGCCCATTCTCTTATGTGTTAGGTGTACTTCTTTTAAAATAAACTCTTATTTTTTTTTTGCTCCTGTTTCTCCCTGACAAAGTACTCCTCATTTGCCTAAAGCTGCTTTCTTTATTCTGTTGATGTGAAAAATTGGTCTGTATTCCTGTGGTTGTATGTTTGCCAACAATGTCAGTTCTAGACAAAAATTTGAGTTTTTTCTGTGGTTGTTTTTAGAGCAGCTGTATGTAACAAGCATGTCTGTATAAATGATGCTCTTGGAAAGCATGCTTTAACACTCTCCTCATTTAAAGGTGAAGTATTACATGGAATTTTCTCTTTATAGGCAGCCATGGATTTTTGCATGAATATGAATACAAAAGCCAACAGAAGAAAACTGGTACGAGCACTTTTCATAGTTCCTAGGCAAAGGTAAGAACTGGAGGGGAGAAATCTGGATCCACCCTTTAGTTATTTAGCTTAACTAAATAGGTATGTATATTTTTAACTGTTTAAATTAATAAAGACGAGTGCACATTCTAAGCAACATTTGTTGGCTGTGTTTGCTCCTGATGCGCACTTCTGGAGCAGTTTTTGTGCTGGAACACAAAAGAAACGTTTAGGATTAAAAATCAAAGAATTCACCAATGCACTTTGCCATAGGGTTACAGAATTTTATTAGGTAGATTCTCTTGTTTGGTGCTTGTGAATTTATAGTGAATCTTCTAATGGTTTTATTTTTTTAACCATGTAAGTAACAGCAAAGCATACGCCTTATTAAAGGCGGAGGATGTATTTAATTCAGGAGAACTTGTGCATTTTTATGTAAGAATCTATAAATAAAGCACAATGTAGTTTAGGAAGGAATATTTATTGTGATGTGTTGTAGTGTAATACATGGGCATTACAGCCTTTATCTTCAGGAGCAGAGCTACTTTTGGAGTTCGCTTAGAGAGAGAAAACATGAGTTTGTGTGACTTCTTCGCTCCCTGTAGATCTGCCCATGTAGAATTTTGCCATTTTTCTCGTCTTTCTTTCTATAAGATAGACTGCTGCACTTGTAGGAAGAGCCTTGCTTATAGAAATGATTGCAAACATGGAGATAAAATTGATAAATCAATAAAATAATGTTTATTTTCTTTATGGTAATCTTGTACCTTAAATAGATGCAGCTTGTGACTCGTCCATAATTGCACTTCCATTTTTCTTGCTCCACCTTGTCCTAGTTTTCTTCAGAGGCTGTTTTGATGCTGCTTTATCTCCAAATGTTTCATCATCATCTTGGATTTCCTGTTGTATTTCATTCTACTTTGATTCCATTCCTTTTTAGCACTGTGTGAGGCAAAAGACAGTGCTCATTCATTACCTTACCTGTAATCACTCGGTTATCCCACAAATTTGTTTTGGAAATAACTATTTAAAGATAATTGATTTCTCTGTAGGAACTCAGTAAACCACTAAAGGTGGTGTGTGGTTGACTCCAAGAGCTGTTACCTTTGTGGCAGTTCTACTCTTCAACAGCTGGGTCTAACACTGAAACAATGGGATCCACTGATTTTCTTACAGTAGTTCTTAATAAATATTAATTATTGTTAATATTTGAATACCTACTTTCTATTAGCTTATCTTCTCATATCTTTTTCTGCTGTCTGCTCTGAGACCCTCTGCACAAACAAATGCTCCAGCCCCTGCTGTCAGGTCATCAGCCCAGCTGCATGCAGCTCCCTGTTGTGTTGCCTGCATTAGCAATGCCCATCTCTGGGCTTCCAAACTGGAAGAGCAGAATGTTGGCGGAGCATTTGGTTAGAAACCACAAACAGTCACTGATGCAGGCAGTTTTAGAGGACAGTCTACTCTGATATTTGTTAGACTTTGGTAAAGGAGCAGTACTGCTTGCTTGCTTTCTTGAAATCAATATATTCAGTCCCTGGAAAAACTCCAGGTGTGTCTGTATAGCATACAGTACAGGTTGTTGCAGTTAACTTCTTGATCATTTCTTAAAGGTTTAAAGGAACAGTGTCCTTGTGGAATGTAGATAAAGCAGTGTGTTTTCTAAATGTGTTTAGTCTCCAAGCATATTAGATGATTGAAATCTGGCTATTATGTTGGCAGTCATAATAAGGTATTTCAATAACACTGTAACTTGTGTTTGTTTTCATGAGCTGTCACAGTTTCAAGAGATACGTAGACACAATAATTGTCCCAAGAAAATACAAAACTTTGGAGGAGGAGTGTTTGAGGAGTAGTGCAGACACTTTCTTTGAAGTCAAAATTATTATGCAGTGCTGCTTGGGGAGCTTTCTTGCTCCCCCTAGGCTGGGAGAATGTAAACTTGATTTGGCAAAGAGAGGAAGACAGTTGTTCTTCAGCTGTCTGTAGGCTAGTGTCAGAAGGTTAATGTCAGAATACATCATCATTACACTGCTTTGTTGAATGTTTTTATGAATTGATCACACAAACTTNGAATCCTCAGTAACAAGGTCCTTTTTCAACTGAAATGGACTTACCAATGTTTGAGTGACTTCTTTTCATTTGCAGATAAAATTGAGAGATTTGCTTAAGATAGGGAATTNGCTGCAGTTTGAACCTCTAAACAAATAACAGAAAGCCCTTCTGAAGTTTTTTTCAGTGCTAGTATAGAAGTGACTTTCAGATTTGCATTGAAGCATTGATGTAAAACCAATTACTAGCCTTCTAATCCAGGACTATATGGTTTGTAGTAAAGTGACAGATTTGATGGATACTGTTTGCGGTTTTAGGGCATTTATGTGTAATTCTTTGCTGCCTCTCTGAATTAGTTTCCTGGACAGAAATTGTTTGTTTGCATACTGCAGTCTTGTTGAGAGTATTTTTTTTAACCTCAATATGAAGTTTAAAATCTCTTTTTAGGCTTTAAATTCTAAACAATTCTAGGCAAATGCTAAACAGTAAATCAGGATGGTTGTAGTTTCTGATTTTTTTTTTTTTTCCCCTCCCCATTCCTGTACCTGGTGATCTTTGAAGCTGAACACTTACTAAGCAAAGAGTTCTGTTATTCATTGTATGGAAGTTTTTAGCATTTTTAACGTAATCTTAACTGTTCTTAATTCAGAAGTTAACTGCTTCATGAGTGTTAAATAGTTCTGGCCATTTTAACTCAAATATGTAAGTATCTTGTATATCTACCTTCTTTCAGCTTCTTATCCTGCGAAT
>VXAV01006383.1:0-35728 GCA_013399715.1 Alectura lathami | reverse complement strand
GGATTAGGGGGTCTTGGGTACTTGGGATTAGGGGGTCTTGGGATTAGGGGGTCTTGAGGCCTTGGGATTAGGGGGTTTTGGGATTAGGGGGCCTTGGGATTAGGGGATCTTTGGGTCTTGGGATTAGGGGGTCTTGCTGTCTCGGGATTAGGGGGTCTCGGGATTAGGGGGTCTCGGGGTCTTGCTTGTGGTCTTGGGATTAGGGGGGCTTGGGGGCTCAGGATTAGGGCGGCTCAGGTGTCTTGGGGGCTTTTGTTTTTTCAAGATTTTTTTTTCAATACTGTATTTTTTTTTCATTACAGGCTTTACTTACTTGCTTGTTCACTTTCTTCTTCTGTTTTCCTTTCTTCATCTTTTTCTTTCTTGTCGTCCACCGTTACGTTGTAGTTTTATCCTCTTCCCTTTTTGAGGTGCTGACGGGACTATGCAAGAACTCCTCCTTTCAACTCTATTCAAGTATCCTCACTGTACTGCCTTCACTTCCTGACTTCCCCCTCAAACTCTGTCTGCGGCTTTCTGTCACTCTTGTGATGCTTTTTCTTCTGCACGCTTTGAATCCAGTGTGGCTATGCGTGGGAGACTGTACCCATAGAAGCTTCCCTTTCCCTTACCCTTTGCCAAGCTCACTTTCTTAACTGCATGAACACCACCCTCCGGTCTCAACAGCCAATACTCATTTCCTTCCATACATTCTTATCATTTCCAGTTTATCCATTGTTCTCTTTACCGCTCTTGTTCTACATTCTGTTAAAGCACTCCTCCTTTCTTTTCCTCCCTGACATTAATATTCTAATTCATTCTGTCCTTATTCCTTTTCTACCCCTCCCATGTCCGTCTCACCCCCCTGCTCGTGCGTCACCGTCGCACGCCGTCCTCTTACCCAGATGTGGTCCCTTGCTGACGCGAGTCCCCGTTGTCCACCTTATCCTGCATTGCTGCAATACTTCTTTTTACCTTGTTTCTACATCATCCGGACTGGTATTGCCTTTTTTTCTTTGGAGTTAAGTGTCACCACATCAGCATTTGTACATGGGTTGGTGCTGAGAGAGGGATAATTTGTTCACATGGCACCTTAGGCAAACGGATATGGGAGCAGAGCATAACAGATAACTTCAGCGAGTACGGTCACGGCGTTCGTCCGTACTTGAGCTGACTCTGCTTTGAGACCGCCGCCTGTAACTCTTAATCAAGCTCTTTGCTGGTCTGCGTTAAGCTCGCTTACTCACCTTCGCTACATCCCTTGCGGTTACCTTGCTTGACTGCGGATTCTATCCGCATGCCGGATGTTTCCCTTGCTCTTGTGGAGGCACCGGCTCAACAGTGGCACGACCTCTGTGACACTAACGCTCCATGCACAAACCACCGCAATTACGGGAGCTGTTTCCCTACTGGTGAGGTTTGTACCTGCTCCTCGTTGCAGCTGCACCATCAGTCCGTGGAGGCACTTCAGACGCTAGCTGTAACTAAGAGCTTTGCTGTCCTGACTTGGCACAGCTCTGTGTGCCTCCTCAAGTTTCTCATTATAAGCCTGTCCTGCATGCTCTACCGCCTGATGGCCATTTCCCTGCAGGATTTCTCCCTAGCAGCTGAGTACCCAAAGTCTGGACAAGCCCTTTCCTTCCGCCTCTGTCTTTTCATCCTTTCCTCCTTTCTTCTGTCGCAATGCTGTCTTCAAGGAAGCGGTTATTTCACCTGTTGGCTTGTGTTCAGAACACCTACCAAACTTCAGTTTGCGTTCCATTTGTCAGCTCTTTTTAACTTAACACTCCCAGTCTTGCACTCAGATACTGAAACTATTTACGGGAGGTACTATGCAGTTACGTTCAGGCAGAATTAACATCCAGTTCAAAATCATTTCTTCCTTCTCACACCCAGAGGAGGTTGCCTTCGCTTATTCTTAGCTCTGGAACTCCAGTATTTCAGCTTCACTGATAACCGCCTCATCACTTATACAAGGCTTCCTGTCAACGGTGAAGAGAACATCTTGCATAACGGCTGGGCGGCCTTCCTCCGTGAGCCATGATGAGGCGCGTCACATCACGTACTCTTGCCTTGAGCGTTCATCCCGGAGGTGACGCTGACGTTCGTGTTTTCTTCTCTGCTGTACCTGACCCTTAGAGCAGGTTGACAGTGCTGCAACTCACAGATCGTACGATGTCATTGCTTGGATACCCATCTGCTCCCACAGCAAAACACAAGAGCTGCTGCTGCACTCCAGTGACGGCGAGGTTATGCTCCGAGTTGGTCGCTTTACCCTTGGATAACACCTGTTTTTTGAGCACCGCTATCCATTCTGGAACTAGGAGTGGTCCCACATCTTTACTTAAACGCCTACGCTGTGAAGCGTGCACTCCAGGGAGACCTCATTGGGACCTTCCAGTACTTAAAGGAGCTCACAGGCAAGAGGGGGACCGACTTCTTACATGGGTGGTAATGGTAGGACAAGGAGGAATGGGCTAAAACTGAAAGAGGGGAGGTTTAGGTTGGACATCAGGAAGAAATTCTTCCCTGAGAGAGTGGTGAGGCGCTGGAACAGGCTGCCCAGAGAAGCTGTGGATGCCCCATCCCTGGCTGTGTTCAAGGCCAGGCTGGATGGGTTCCTGGGCAGTTTGATCTAGAGAGCTAGTGGCTGGCAGCCCTGTCCACGGCAGGGGGCTGGAACTAGGTGATCTTTGAGGTCCCTTCCAACCCAAGCCGTTCTATGATTCATTTCCCTCTCTTCTAGGCTTGCCTCCGGTGATGTGTCTGCCCCTTCCTGTCCAGCTGCTTAGGGCTACTGGTGCTTACAACTGTACTGGATCCAAACATGACCCACTCAAAACTTGCCATAACCTGACACCAAATAGACAAATATCTGCTCACAAGACTACTTCCAGACATTCGTTTTTCTAAGATGCATTCTCTGCCTGCTGTCTCCATTAGCAACGTAGCGCCCACGCCAAAGATCTACTGGTCTAGATATACCTTCCAGTGAAGTATGACCACACCCTACCTTTTGGCAGTTGTTAGCTCAGATCTCTTTCACCGTTGCTGAGAAGCCAAGGTTTGGTCAGACGTTCAGCGTGCCTCCGCATGACCAAAACGCTGTGCGAAGCGCGCAGGGACCTGTCAGTAAATATGCCCTAGCCAAGTCCTTTGCATCTACGGCCTTTGTTGGCCCTACGTGTATTTGACCATCTCCTGATCAGCCTTTTCTGTAAAATAGGTGTCTGTCTTTTGACTTGGTTTGGCTCAAGACGTTTTGTAATCATCTGGTTTTCGGATTACACAATCCCGAGCTACGACAGCAGGAAATAACGCTCCGTCCTTCACCAAGTTATTGCCATGGATTACTACCTCATTTCCACTGGCATTTAAGTATGTCATGAGCCACTCCAGTATGAGCTCAATAGGCATCAAGTTAATGAGCGCTTATGCTCACAACACCTCCATTCCTGTTCAACTGCATCACTTCCTTTACCCCTACCTTGAGAAGTTTGGGGGCTTCCTTTTTGCTCAGAGCTCCCAGGCACTAAGTGTCTACAATGATTGCAACCATATTTTACAGTAGGCTACAAACATTTTCAAATCCATTTTTTGAAAACCTTCTTTCCCCCTTCTCTGTGGCAGACAACTGGCTGCCATTGAGGTATTTTAACTTGCATTTGCAGAAACACAAACACATTTAGACATAGGTAATGTAAGCCTCCAAGTACTATCACCAAACACTGTCTGTGTTTAAGTTAGTTATCACAGAAGGGCTAGGGTTGGAAGGGACCTCCAAGAGCATCTCGTTCCAACCCCCCGACATGGACAGACTTGCCAACCACTAGCTCACTGGATCAAACTGCCCAGGAACCCATCCAGCCTGGCCTTGAACGCACCCACAGATGGGGCATCCCCAGCTTCTCTGGGCAGCCTGTTCCAGCGCCTCACCACTCTCTCCGTGAAGAGCTTCTTCCTTCCAGTTACACTGTCTCCTGCCTGCAGTCTCCTGAGAACAAAGCCAAGGGTATTCATTTGTTACTTTTTGTAGTAGTAGAGGACAATGTGAATCCATGCCATTAGATAAAAGTCAGAATTACACACAAGGCTGCCTTTTAACCACTCTCCCAGATAGAACTGAGTACGTCCTCTGCCCATTGCTTGCTTGAGACGACCTTCAGCGTCCTAAATGCTGACAGCGCCTGTCACCGTAGCTCATAATCATCTGCAAAGACACCTGCAAGTTACATATCTCCAAAAGGGATGCTAAGAAGAAAATACCCTGGATTGTTACCCTCTGAAGTTACTTGATTTTTATCCCTTTTATTCCTCAACTCTTTTGTTCCCTCTTCCCAAATGATAGCTCCTTAACATAAATCAGTTCAAGTAATACTGTTGACTTAACCCCTGCTCTGAAGTCTGGCTTTCACTATGGCCCTATTTCTTTTTATCTCAACCTAGAAAAGGAGGGGTCTATGTCATTCATTGACTAAACTAAACGCAGTCTGAAGGTAAGAACTGTAAGAACAGTTGGCAGATTGTTTCTTGAAAGGGAAGCACAGGCCAGTCATCCATCAATGACCGTGTCTGCGCTGCACTCATCCACCATCCAGAACCTGTGTGGTGTGGCTATTGAGGGTCCTCTGACTTGTATCAAGGATTTAGCATCTTGGCAGAGAATAAACATGAGTAAGTAAGATGTAAATTTCAACTGAGAACTTGTTAGTGCAGTTTAAGCGTAGGTGAATGTCTTCGAGTAGAGACCGGGATGCTTAGAAATTCACTCAAGCAGAAATCAGTTTCAACATAACCTCATTGCATTACAATTGATGTTCTGAAATTGTAGAGACACGGAGACTAAACCCTAGTTGCTCATGATATAGCAGTTCACAAATCAAACGAAAAACAATGGAACCCTCATTTTATGTCAATCTCTACAGTAGTAAGGAGCACATAAAGGAGAATACACACACAAACACAACCTAACAACTCGAGCGTTTACCTTGGTATAGCATCTCACGATACGTAGACTTACGCACCCCTGCTTTCTTATAACTACATTCAGATACTCTACAGTCCAAAGCGTGCATTGTATTGCTGGTGTTTAGGAACTTGATTCTAATTTGACCCAATGGATCTAGTGAACCGCTCCTCTAAATATCAAGCAATGCAAGTCACTGTCCTTTTCAGTAAGATACGCTCATTCTTCTTTGGCAAGGCAGTTTATGACACAGTAGAAGTAACATTTGAGCGTGTCTTCATCCTTCACAAGGATAATGGTTTTTCCTTGAAGACGCTGAAGACTCAAGCATACCCAAGTACTTCCCTCATAAGCAAAGCCACCTGTCAACATTGCAGCTCAAGCTGCTCCCAAAACATGCCGTCAGGCTTTAGGAAGGTTTGTACGCACAGCCTCAGGTCACCGAGCTCTGAACGTGGGCAACAGGTGGGCTTCCATCTTCAAAAGCGTGATAAACACCTATCCGAAGGTCAGCATTACGTCCCATTTACACAAACACAAGAACTTGTACCTCTTTCCCATCTTCACTGTGTTTTAGCCTGCCAGAGCTCGACCAGATCCTTCCCTGGCCATCGAGATCTCAACTGAGTTTCCATCAACACGGCAATGGCGTTCATTGCTCTGTTTCCTCCGTCACCTTCTTACCGTCTCTGTCGCGTTGACCGCACACTGTGGAAGAGAAGAGCGACCGCCACATTAGCTGTGACCATCAACAGTATGTTCTTGCGATAGCTTCATTTCACTCACCCGTCCTACTTCAGTTATTTTCTCTGAAGCAACTCGTTTGTTATGCTCAGTCACTCCCATTCGGCGCTTGTGACTTGATGTCTCAAGTAACGATGCACATTTTATTTCCTCCTCCGCTCCACAGATGTTGCAGCTGTTGACTGATGGCAAGCAATAGTGATGGAGAGAGCAAAACATCCCCTGTTGCCCCATCAGCATGCTACCCTCATCCAGACCCACGGTGGCTCTTTGGGGAAAGCTCACCCTAAATCAGCAGAAGGTCAGCCTTGTTTCGGCAAGACGAACACCCTTTCTTCACTTCTAACCTCTGCAGATACCTGACTGCTGCAGACGCAGTTGCCCTATTCTTATAGAAGCCACCAAATCAAAACCATGCATGGCCGGAAATGCCGTAAGCATGCAGCTGAGAATCGCACCATTCCTGTAGCAAATGGAATCATTGCTTGGCCTTCTTTTCATACCCTGTTCTCTCCTGTTCTATCCTTTTCATATTCCTAAATGGAGTGCCAAAAGGAAGTCAGCTGCTGGGCACCGTTGGACATGGAAGAAAACAAAAACACTCCCACTCCGACCACTTTTGTTCCAGCTTGCCTAGGATTTATCACAACTTCTTGCATTTTAAGCAAGAGAAACAAAACTTAATTCTGCTGTCCACATGGATATTGGACATTCAGTATTTCTCTGTTAAGACATTGTTGAACAGACTGTCTTGGCAATAGTCCTCTCATTTCTCTGTCCTCCAGTTTTCAGAGACTGCTTTCTGAATTTACATCGTTTCAGCCACCATTTCATCTCTGTAATTCATCACTAATACACTACATAAACTGGAATAGTTGTATACACAGTTAACCAGAAATTTTAAGGATTTCTGGCGTGACACCACACAACATCTTTCCTTTGCCTTAGAGGCTCTGCTGTAAAGAGAAGGTCTTGCAGTACCACAGGTGGCAGCAACACATACAACTACTTTCCCTAAGGAAACCTTTGTTTAATGACAATCGAAGTATTTCAAATAAAACAGCTATAATTTTACTAGACTGTGAATTTCCATAGTATGACAAGTAAGAAATCCATACATAAAACCAAAATCATATCAGATGACAATTTATAATGACACGTGGAGCATCGCGTGCCAGTATTACAGAACAGATTTTCACCTCATCCGCATCCTGTGGGAATGAAAAACCATGTAGGTTTTTCAGATTTCACACTTAATTCCTCAGGTCTAAGTTTGATCTCCACTGCACTATTCTAGATATTCCACTTAGAGCTGTATTAAATCAAGTTGTTTTTCGCTCTGCCTGAATGGTGCAACTCCTGATCTAGCCTTACCAGCATTCCTCACAGGGTGAGTTTGCATCTTTGCTAGGAAAGACAATATAACTGATTTTTTTCTCCCCCAATTAGAAAAAAAAAAAACAATTGTGACGTATTAAAGGCATGGACCCCGACATCATGTGGGTCCAACATCGAAATCCCCTTATTAGTGTTCTACTCCAGTTTATATAGCCCTGCTCAGTAACTTTCCATTGTCCCAAGGCCTAATAACAACACAAGTTGTGCCAGTACTGTTTAAGCGTAAACAAGCTTTTCAGCTCCGTCTGCTCGCTGCACTCCCACCTTTGACAGCTAACAAGCTATTTTCCCAAGGTCCATCACGTACACTCAAGGCTTCAATTCTACATACTGTTTTCCCACACCTTGCTTCAGGACTGTTCTCCCACAAATCCCCCTTTTTTGTTTCTTACATTAACCTGACTGTTCTCTAAGACTGGCTGCATCAAAGTCGTAAGACAGGGGATACGACACAAAGTACTACAAAACATGACAAACAAAAGTAACCCAAACAACAACAGGTCTTGAAGCCACAGCCACCCCCAAGTCCATGCCGACAGTTTCTCACACCATCACACTGCCCACTCCCGTGGATACAGTTCCCATCTTCGCATGTGATCGGGTCTGCAGATCTGAGAAGGGCAGCTGATTTCATCACTTCCATCCTTGCAGTCAGGACCTCCATCACAGCATCGCTTCTGGTGGGTACATTCACCAGAGCCACCCTGCACCTCGCTGGCAGAACACTTCACAGGAGGTGCAGGCTGGCAGCCGCATTGCTCCAAAGACTCATCTGAGTGGTCAGAGCAGTCGGCATCATCATCGCACACCCAGCTGACAGGGATGCAAGTCGAGCTCTTGCACTGGAGCTCATGCACACTCCAGCTCGTCACTACCATCCCTGCAGTCATCTCGACCATTGCAGACAAAGCTCTTGGAAACAGACCGTCCACTACTGCATGCGAGCTCTGCTGCACTACAAGTCACATTGCCACAACTCTCTTCATCTTCTCCACTGACAGTCTTTTTCACCATCATATTTCCAGGAACCTGGGATACATTGGGTTGACTGAGAACCACGGCTGAGTTCAGCAGTCTCGTCAGACCCATCCTCACAGTCCAGATCTCCATCACACTGCCAGCTGTTAGGCACGCACTGACCACTGCTGCACACAAAACCAGATTCACCAACATGTCTTTTTCACACAAGCACTCTCATCACATTTCCACAGTAAAGGAATACAGTGTGCATTACTGCACCGGAGGTGCAATTCCTCACATTTTGCTCTCACACTGTGGGCAGCAGCGCACAAATCACCCTGCAGAACGGGAGCGTCCGCCGCTGCCACGCACCGCGCCTGGGGACGCCCCCTCGTCACTCTGGTCCCTGCGCTGTTGGCCCGACCGCCTTGCCGTGCCCGCTCAGCTGGCTGCAGTGTCTGAAGCGCAGAATACACCGTCCCCCACGTAACTACAGTCCCCTCTGGCAAAGGGTTTTCTGGAGAGTCGCGTTGCTGCAAATGAGTCCCAACTCTCTGCCAACAGAGAATCGCTAACTGTGGTGGGGCCTTCAAGCCCTGTTCTCCCACAATGCGCTGCAGAATTTCTAACTGCAGCTTCTGCTCCTTACTAGCAGATTGTCCCATGTTCCCACAGCTGCTCACACACCTGTCTGGCAGACAGTGATGTTTAAGAACACTCGCAACCCCTGTCACCGTTCAGCCGGGGCTACGCCTCTGGCAGCGCTGTACTCCGTTCTGCTCCTGATTCAGGTCCCTGTTCTTCCAGGGTGCCCTGCTCCTTACGAGCAGATTGTCAGATCCCCATCCCCGGCTGTTCATCTTTTCAAGGTGATTGCTAATGTCCAGACGTCTTCAGTGTCTCCCACCAGTCTCCCCCTTGAGTTCGGCCAGGCTATGCCACCGGTTGTCGATTTCAATGATTTATTCCCGCAGGCCTTCAGGTCCCTGTTCGGGCGCATCCTTCAGGACTGTGAAGCCACCTCGCTTCAGGACAGTTCTCCCACAAACAAGAATTCATCTCTATTCATAATAGTGCAAAGAAAAATAGGATGGGTCCAGGTATAATTGTATGCTTCTTTGTGTGTATGAATCAGCATTATACACACATGGATGTGCATGCCAGGGCTGTATCTCACCTATGCATCCTTGAACATGCATTCCTCTGTGAATGTAATCTCCAACAATTTAGGAGCAAGAGGTAACATCTACTCTGTTGTAACTCTTTTGCCTCCTTTGGCACATGTTTATTATTCCATCCTTTTGTTCCAAACAGCCTAATTTTTTGTGATTCTTCAATAGGTACCTACAAAAAGCCCTGCTATGCCATAAATCACTCTTGATTCATGGATTTCATACTTTGACCTGTGAACTGAGTTGCTTCTGAGCAGGATATTACTAGGAAATACTCACTCCAAATTACTCATTTTCAAAATACTGCCAACAGATAAGGCTGTGGTTAAAGCAAATGTAATCATTCAAATTAACCTGGTTTTAGTAAGAAAAAATTGAGGAAAAAAACTAAAATTATGACTCTTTTTAAGGATCTGCCAGTACTATTTGGAGTTGAAAGTCATAACATCTAATTTTATTTAGAACAGTCTTTTCCTCCTTGATTTAGATCCTGTCCTGCCCCCAGGACTCTGCAGGTACTATGGCATTGAGCCCATCTCCAAGGGTCATTAAGTCACACAGAAGACAAGGGCAGTTCTGTTTCCTGCTTCGCAATGCACTGTGGAGATTTATATGAGCAAAGCCCTCCAAAGCTCAAGGCAAGGCGTTTTCTCTAGGCAGAGAAAATCCCCAGTATTAACATATGGGATCCATCTCCAGTTGTTTATAACCATGGCTTCTGGATTTTGAGTTAGGAAGAACACCATAGGAAACAAAATGAGCATTGCAGCATGGGATACAGCAGTGTTCATAGCACTATAATGAGGAAGACCTGCAGAATTGTGAGGAATATATACCAATAAATTAGTTTATGTTGCAGAAACACAGATCAAATCCTCTGTGGAGCTGTAACAACGACCCACGTCATTTTCTTTCACACGCACCACCTACTCCCTACCACCCATAGGCCAAGTTTTGTATTGCGTTTCTGCTTCTCAGGGTCAGCTGTTTTTACTCCTTACAGTAAGAAATGCATAGGCTGTTCACATTACTTGGTTCTGAAAAGCAAACAACGTTTTTAAGGTAAAGGACACATATTAGCTGTTCTCAAAGGACCTATTACATCTTATAATCCTTCATTATTGCCATTTAATTAGTGTTTGACGTACACAAGCTGCCTTAATTAAAAAGTATATATCAAAATGCATAATGCAAGCTGTTTGTGTTTCACCTCAGTTTTCCGGTACAGATCCTCATTTAAGTACTTTTAGTTTTGACAACCTCCCCGACTTCTGGGTTTCTAGACGACAGCCCTCAGTAGGAGCTGACCGTGCACATACCAAGTCAATTTCCTTTCAACAAGTACCTTTGGGTGCCAGTCCATGCATCTGTGTGTTTTTAAAGCTACCTTTTAAATCTCAGTGATTCTAACCATTTCCTTGGAATCAAAGGGTCAGAGATTTTCCAGAGCAAAGACGTAGACACTCACTCAATACATCAGGGCGTGTATTAGGTCCAGCTCCACTAACCCTGCTCAGCCAAGTTCAACTCTTCCAACTCTATTCTGAGCACCAAACAGTCTTCAAGTACTGTCTCATTCCACTCTGTTTACAAATTACATTTAGAGCAGTAGAGACCATCCAGGCTCTATGCAGGACCTGCCAGAAGACCCTCAGCTATGAGCGGCGGCTCCCTGCAGAAGCGTTCAGTGCACCCAGTGTCACCTTCCCCACGCAGGCTGTCTGCTGTCTGTGCAGTGTAATTTCAGTGCCATTGACTCATAGGGCAGGTTAACAGCTTGCACAGGTTGCAGTGCAAGTACCAACGGCTGGATGAAACAGGGACTTACCTCCTTTACACCCTGCTCTGCAGACTGCAAGTTGTGATGTGCAGAGGATCAGCTGCTCCTTCTGCACCTGGGCCTAATACTGGTGGGAGGGTTCCATCAACAGGTGCAGGCTGATGGGGGCAGGTGGGTGATGGACACTCACCACCCCAACTGTGGAGAAACTGCTGTTACAGGAGAGGGAGCTTTGCACTGAGGCTCTTAGCTAAGACATTTCTATCCTGGCTCTGAATGAATACTGGAGTCTTCTCCTTTTTAATTAAAATTTGTTTGAAGTAAAATGCATTTATGGCTGGTAAATGGAAATGCCCAGCTACAACAATGTTGCTCCAAAACTTAGTTTTTTTCATCACTCATCCTCCCTGACCGTTGCACAGAAATAGCAAACCACGATCAGATCATTCCTGTGCAACCACAGCAGCGGCATTAACCAGTCTTTAAAGAGCTTGTTCGCCTCCCATCTCAGCAAGCACAGCTTCATTTTCCACTAAGACTTTTTGAAGGCATGCACTTCAATCCATCTCCTGAAAGGCAGCCAGCACGTAGCATCTAGTTTCATTTCCCCCCAGCACCCCCCCATGGCCTGTTTTTCCACTGTGTTGTTTATTGTGCAGCTTCACCCTCTCAGAGGGCTCCTCATTCTCCATGAAGTGAGCTCAAAACTGAGGTGCGGGGGCTCCCTGTGCCAGGGCACGGAAGGGTTCCATCTGTAGTGGCAACGTTGACTTCTGAGTTACCAGCTAAGAGCTTTTCAGCACTGTCAGCAATTTCGAGACTGTTGAGAACCTAGGCTTGGGCTAGTGTTCCCTGGAGCTTCCAAGTTTGAGAATGGGGACAAAGTAGTTGCTCTTACAACAAATTCCAACATGTTCAGGCTAGAGATGCAGTAGACAGACCGGCAAATCACAGAAGACACTCTTCTCACCTCCAGATAGGAAAATTTGCCTAGGAAACATTGAATAATAAACCTCTTGCAAGGACTGCCAGTCAAGCTTCATTTTCCACAAAGCCACATATCTGCCTTCTTAATAAACAGACAATTAAGCAATTCAATTTCTCCTGTTTAAGACACAGTTGGCACTGAGACCTGCCAAGAGACTTCCAGGCACTCTTTGACAGCTTCTCCTCCTACCTCTCCTATATTTAAAAGCCTGTATTTCCTCTCTCTCCAGCTCTCAACTCCTCCCACATACACATCTATTTACTGTTCTCTGGTTATATATGTCTTCTTTCCTTTCACCTCTTCAGAGTTTGTTACCTGTGAACAGACAGGTATTCTGATATGTCCAATTCCTTGCTAATAAAGCTCACAGGATGCCTCATGAAGATAGCCCCCAAACAGGTTTTGCACTATTGTACCTGTACAGGTACTTTGAGAACATCACCAGCCCTCAAAATTCATTTCAAACTGCCTTCATATCTTCTGAAGATAGTTATGCAGTTACTGACAATGCTGCTAATGCCTATTTTTAGCCCAGTTGTTCTTCTTGAATCAAGTTCCACAAGTTCACGTGGTGAAGGAAAGAATACGGTGCAATAACTTACTCTTCCTTAAGACCCAGGGCAGGACATGCACTTCCGCGTGCCATTGGTAACCTAGTCAGAGCTTCAATGGGGAGCTAGTAATTGCATAATGCAGAATGTCACATCCTACATCTGTAGAGTCTCCTACACATGTTCCATAAGCCAAAAATACCTGCACCACACCCAAGAACTGATACCAACTGCTCATGCTTTGCGTAATTCAAGCATGTGCCTGTTGAGCTCAGAGCACCCAGCACAGCATGCATGGCTGTGACCACACACTTACGGCACTCATATCTCAACATTCCTGCCTGGCATTCCTCTATTTTTGAGCCTGAGCTTCCCAACGTATCCCAAAAGTTCCCCTGTGCCCTTAGTGTCACCACCTTGAAACGTGACATCGCATGACTTACTACCTGCTACTTGAAGAGCAATGGTGATGCCTCACATGCACTTGACTCCAACACACTTCCGCTCTCCTCAATTTCCCCAGTTACTTTGCAACAGAAGTACAGGACACAGGCTCCAACCTCCCCTTCACAAACACCTCAGCAACCTGTCCAGGCTGCAGACCTGCCATCCCAAAACATCCACCAAAGGTTCTCACCAGACCCTGGGGCCATTCCCTTCCATCTGCTGCATGAGGACCTCCTGCATCGTGCCAGGGTTTCATCTCAAATGGTACCAAACTCACCCCTAAGGGACAGGAAAGTTTTGTTAACATCATTCATCTTAATAACCAGACCTCCTGGGGAATTGAACATTTAAAGGATGCTACCTTAAAACATGCACAGCTGAGTCTGAACAGGAACACCTTCCGTTCCATCAGCCTGCGAGACCCTGAAGGCACCGCAAAACCTACCAGAGCACTAGGAACACACAGAAGTGGCAATTAATGACATTAGGGAAGCTTCACTCAGTGAAAGTTCTGAGGATAATGACTTGGGAATTGTAGCTTGGTTATGAACGACAGAGTAAGGTGACTGGTGTTTTCTGTATCAAGCTGAAATAGTAATAAGATAGATAAGAAGATAAAGAAGATAATAAAGGCAGGATACATCCCATTCCCATTGGGGAAACTCTTCTAACTCCTCATAGATGCTCAGAATTGAGGAGGAAGTCAGCAGTGATTCTATGATGATTCTGTGATAAGACAGAAAGGCAGTACACATGGAGATGGGTAAAGAGAGAAGGAAGAGAGACTTGGCCTTTTCATCGATGTCAGGCAGCTAGATTGCTTTCCTTATCCTGCCTCCTAGGTTGTGTTTAGTATCTTCTGTTCCCTCTGTTAACAAAAATTGTTCAGGAACGGTCCTTCAAAAGCTTTCTACCTCCTTTGATTGCCTCCAGTATATCTTAAATACCTATACTTTTTTATGGAAAGACTTGTTTGATTTTCAAACAAGGTGAGGGGCTGGAACAGGCTGCCCAGAGAAGATGTGGATGCCCCATCCCTGGCTGTGCTCAAGGCCAGGCTGGATGGGTTCCTGGGCAGTTTGATCTAGTGAGCTAGTGGTTGGCAGACCTGTCCATGGCAGGGGGGTTGGAACTGGATGATCTTTGAGGTCCCTTCCAAACCAAGCCGTTCTATGATTCCATTATTTAGTCTATTCCACTATACATTAGAGAGCAATAGCTGTGAATTTTGACTTCTAACTAGATCGAAAGTCTTCATAGATAAAGATAGCACACATGAAGTATTTGGCTTTATAAAAAACACACCAGGATACAACAGAGGAGAGGTCTTACTTGAAGGGATGGGAGCTCCATGACGGGAGCACACGCTGCATCGCTCAGCTGCCATTGGGTTCACCCCATAGAACCATAGAATCAGTGGCAGTGTGTGTCACGAAAGCTATTGAAACAGGGGAAAGGATCAGCCCAGCCCTCTCTGCTTAGACACCCTGCACTTCCTTGAACATAGTTATTCAGTCAGAGGATAAGGTGTGACAGAAGTAACGCACACACACATGCAAGCTGTCATACTCTTCATGTTCCACTGCACATAATCCACACACAGGGCACAATGTTGGCTTTGCAGACAATATAAAAGTTTATTAGGAAGCAAAGTGCTCAGTTTTACAGATCAATACGCTCTTGATTGCTGTACAAGGATTGTGTAATTACGAGCTTCCTGCTAAGACCAAACGCTGTCCTTTTTTTTTCTGTGCAAAACCTTACCTTACTACTAAGTGAAAAAAAAAAAAAAAAAAAAAGATATTGCAATCTAAAATTCAAAAAGGAAATAATATCAATGTAAGGTAGCCATGTCCTTACTGCAGGGCCCACTGTCAACACCCACGGGTACCCTGTGAGGACTGTGCACACTCCAAGATGTTATTTGGGAATGACACGCCACAGAAATGGACCTCAGCCAGGACAGCGGTGACTGCAAACCCATCTGCACACAAAGCACACGCTACAATTAACAGAGGAGCCACGTGGCTGATTTTGCCTTTTGGAAGATGTTTTTCCAGGAAAATCTATGTAAAAGCATGCTGCCAGGTTTAGTTCTGCTTTCCGTCACAGATCCAGCAGGTAGCCACGCCACCGCGCCACGCACAGCCCCCAGTCCTGGCTGCAGTAACATCATCAGCATACACGCATTACAGGTGACAGGCACACAGAGACAGCTGCAGGCTGCTTTGGGAAGGTGCAGGTCCTTCCCGTGAGCGAGAACTATCTTTCCCCTAGCGCAGGACAAAACCCCCCAGAACGCAAAGCCCCTCATCAGACTCACGGTCTGACTTCCCGTTGTGTTCCCCTCATGAGCCACAGCCACCCAGACATCCCAGTCCCCGCGCTGAATTCCCTCCTGCTCCGCCTTATGGTAATTTCTCTACCTGCGGTTTCTGCTGAACTTAAAACAGGAAAAGGCCAAAAGTTTACGTAGCTGTAGCGAGATTATGGAGATTTCCTTTTCCCTTTAAACCAACCATAAGACCTCAAAGACAAGGCAACGGCCATCTTCAGGAAACAAGCACCACTGCCCGCCTCCCTCCTAAACCACCGCACCGCACGCTGGCGCATGCTGCGAGGCAGAACTCCGCACCCTGTTCCTCCAGGCTTTCTGCAGGAAGCCACCATCACGGCAGTGTTGCAGCTCCCTTCCCAAACACCAAGCGTCCCTGACATGGAAAGCACCGAGGAGGAAATACTCAACATCAGCGGTGATGCTAAAACACTCTCACTAAGGGATCAGGTGTCGATCCCCGGGGAAATGGTTGCTGCATGGTTAGTGGATTTATCTAAGGAAGAGGGGAACATCGGTCCTGGGAACACAGCAAAATGCGGCAGAAACATGGGCACTGTGCAATGGAGCTGCAGACGGTTCCGTTAACTGAGCGTGATGAGGCAGTTCTCAAATATTGCATGGAAAATGCTGGTGCAATGGGGAGAGGCATTGTACATACGACTTCTGTTACAGAGCAACCTGATGAGATAAATGCACTTTCTTCCGCCTAATGGAACAGAGTATTTATCTAAAAAAACTGGAAAACTGGATGTGATAAATTAATTACAATGTCAGTACACCAAGAGTAACTCCAGAAATCAAATACAGTAAATCAAAGATTAAAAAAAAAAAAAAAGGTACTTTGTCTCATTGCAAATGAGAGTGCAAATGAGAAATGAATGTGACAATAACCTGATGTCATTTTCTTACAAAAAGCATTTTCTGAAGCTTTTTAAAATCGTGTTTTTACATTAGAAAGCAGAAAGCCCACAGCCCTGCAATGTTTCAGCCACAGCACGTCCTGTCTGGGGCTCGCTGCCTCCAAGGAACTGTTGCTGGTCAGAAAACAGAACTGTCCAGGCAGATTTTGGGCCAGTGTCTGTTCTGCCTTCTGCGGTTCCATTTCCCAGGCTGACAGCCTCACTGCAGGTGAAGTGAACCGGACGTGTGGCTTCTGTAGGTCTGACAACGCCTTGTGAAGGGAGAATTTCTTTGTGCCTACTGCTGGAGCTTTCCTGGAACGGTCAGATCGGGACAGGTAGCTCACACTGGGCAACAGTGGAGCAGGGTGGGCCTAACTCTGCCCCCGAAGCTACCGGGGTGACCCTACCTGTGGATGTTGTTCCCCCTGTTCCCTTGCCCACCATCCATACCATCTGACTGCGAGGAAGAGGGCCGGGAGGTCCTGCAGCAAGGCTGTCCGCCCAGCCCCAGCGGCGTGCTGGGGTGGTGGCTCAGCTGGGAGGCAGCATCGTCCGTCTCCCAGCGCTCCAGCGCCTCTCGCACCAGGCGCTCCATCTGCTCCCTGTGGAGCTTGTTGTCACGGCCCAGCTGTTCATCCTGAGGAGACACAAGAAACCAGGTGGATGGGCAGTTTCCCAGTGGCAGCCCCTTCTAAATCGTACTCCAGATGAGAAATCCCTTCTCCACCCGCTATTTCCATGGGCTGGTGCCAAATGACCGCTACTGCCGCGGGTATCTCCACTTACCCCGGCTCCCAGGTTGTCACCCTCGCTTTGAAAGCCCAAGATCTCTTCAGTTAAACAAAGCTCCAGACTGATTGGCCAGTGCCAAAGCCCCACCTCATCTCTGTGACGTGGTTTCTAGCAGAGTCGAATCCGCTAATGCTGAACGAGAAGGGATTAGGAAGTTGTCGGGGAGAAAGCAGAGTTAGGGCATCTAACTTCTATTGACCTATGAGGTATTCCATACCATAAACATCACGCCATGGCCCTCCCCCTGCTCTCCGGGGAGCAGGGACAGGGAAGCCGCGGCTTGTGTGGCTACTTCCAGTTTTCAGGGCTTGGGCTGGCGTGTGGGTGAGAAGTTGCCTTCTTGTAAGTCATTGTTTTTCACTCCAGTTATCAGTATTATTACCTTTACATTCCTTTTGCATTTTTGTTGTCTTTTGTTCCTTAGCTACTTTAGTAAACCTGTTGTTATCTTAACTCTCGAGTTCTACTTTTTTCGTCCTCTGACTTCCCTCCCCCATCCCGCTGACACTGGACGCTGGCAGTACGCTGGCAGGCCTGGGCTTTTGTAGCCAGGGGGAGGGGTGAGCGAGCGGCTGTTGGGAGCTATCGTGGGTTAAACCACAACAGTTTTTGGCACCCAACATAAGGCACGAAGGGTTAAGATAGTAGCAGATTTGACTGGAGGGCATTTATTTTTGTAGGCATCGTGCCAATCTGACAAACCTTAGCCCAAAATTGTTTACTTTTTCATTCATTAAGTGGTTTGTCCTGGGAATTAACTCTTTAGTCTTCCGAATGGTATTATTCCTGTGCAGTTTGATCTAGTGAGACAGTGGTTGGCAGCCCTGTCCACGGCAGGGGGGTTGGAACTAGATGATCTCTGAGGTCTCTTCCAACCCAAACCATTCTATGGTTCTACGATTTAAAATGTATTGGAGCTTGTTTAAGAAGGCTGCATTCTTTTTCAGATTGTTTTCTTGTTTTACAACAATACAATGACTAGTGTGGATACTAATCAGGTGTTTGGGTACTGCATGGCACTCTCTGAGCCTTGGAAACCACACTCCAGGGAACAGGTCTATGAGAGAAGCGGGTGAGAAAATCTTTAACTCTTTCTCTTCAAGCTTTCCTCTCCTGACAGTTTTCTTTCTCTCTCTCTTGAGATTATGGTATATTTTTGGAATGCTCAAAACAGCATATCCATACTGTCATGTCTCCTAAACGTGTTTTTGATTATCAGTCGGAGATCTGCCCCAAAGCCGGACAGTAATGAGTGGCAGGGAGTGTGGGAAAGTGTGAGAAAAAGTCTAGAGAAGTGGGCACCCCCAGTACCGTGGAGCTTTACTCCCGAACACCTGCAGAATCCTGAAAGATTAAGCAGGTATCTGGGAGAAAGGCGCTGTAGCTTCGGCAGATCTGGGGATGCACAAATTGTCTGGGGCCTGGCCTATGCCTGTCAAACCCTATTCAACCATACTCAGCACCCTCAAGGGAATGAGAATGCTTCAGAGCCTGCAGTTGCTTCAACCTCTGCAGTTGACCCAGCTCCTTCGAGCCCTGCAATTCAACAACAGAAACAACCTGTGCAGGTATCAGTTGCTCCTGTAGCTGGAATGAAAACACGCGTGCGAAGGTCACCTCACCCAGAAAGGAGAGAGGAAGACGACAAGGAAATTGTGCCATTATTGGCACAAAGAGGTGCAGTACAAAGAGGGGAGGAGGAGAGGGAGAGTGAGGAGGAGGAAGATGGAGACATCATAAAAGAGACACTAACCATCAGACCCCTAATGCTTACTGAACTGCGATATATACGAAAAGACTACAGCCTACACCCAGGAGAGCGCATTGTCACTTGTCTGCTCCATTGCTGGGACAGTGGGGTCAGTGCCATGGAGCTGACAGGCAAGGAAGCCCAGCAGCTAGGATCCCTGGCTAGAGATGCAGTCATTGACAAAGNATGCAGTCATTGACAAAGCAATTGGAAAAGGGATTCAAAGTTTTACCCTCTGGATACATCTCTTGTCAGCTGTGAAGGAGAGACATCCTTTCAAAGAAGGTATAGTGCTCTCCCCGGGCAAGTGGACCACCATGGAGAAAGGTATCCAGCATCTAAGAGAATTATCTGTGGTGGAGATGATGCACCAAATCAGTCTTGACGATCAGCAAGCACTTCTGGATCCAGATGAAGCCCGTTGCTCGATATCTATGTGGCGGAATTTCACACGGTCTGCACCATCAATGTACGCTAGCACACTGGCAGCAATGAAATGGAGAGATGATGAGAGACCAACGGTGAATGAGGTGACTCAAACCCTTCGAGAATATGAAGATAATTACTCCTCCAACCTACGAGCCTGCGTCGCATCTGTGGATAAACTGTCTGCAACTGTCCACAAGATGGGCCAAGACCTCGAGCAACTCAAGAGCGAGGTGCACTACTCTCCATCTGTATAAGCCAGCATTTCAGCTATCAGAAACAGGCGCCCACCTGTTCAAAGGGGAAAATACGGTGGGTACACACCACGTGCCAACCTGTGGTTTCACCTACGTGACAGTGGAGAAAATATGAGGAAATGGTCATTGTCAGAAAGTGGTGCTATGTCAGATACACATTTGACAGCTGTTCCTATATTCTGCCAGATCTGGGATTCAGCTATTTAATAGGCATTCAGCTGGTATGTAGAAGAGCAGCCTGTACACTGGAAATCCAAAGAAAAGCTATACATTCACGGTATAGGCCATTCTGCATTATTACTACAGCACAAAAGCAAAGAATCAGACCTCTCTGTACACAAGGATGGTGGGACTGACTGCTCCTCCCCCCCCACTGCACCATTTATCCACTGCACATCTAGAATTGTCTTCAGGTGCTCTGTATAGTCCTTCAGAATGGCCCCCTTGACAGACATGTAACAAGGTCAGGTCTGAAAAAGACAAAAAAAAAAAATGCAAATGTTGGCTTTGTAACTTTAAATTAGTTTTATAGGTTTTCTGGCATCCAAACAACTTCCACATCCTAACACTGCCATCCTGATGTCAGTTCTGGATTCAGCTGATTCACTTGCTCAGTATAACCAGGCTACCGCCCATATTCCAGGCTCATTTGATTAGCATAACACTGTACCATTTCATGGCTTATTACTAGAGATTTTTTCCCCAAAAAGATCTCTGTATTGAATTTCCCGGCAGAATATTTATTGCTCCAAGGCACTGAGGCTTATTAAAGTACACACGCACGGTCATTTCATTGCCTTCTCAAAAAGAGCTGAAACTTTTTCCTAAATTGATCCTACATCTGCTTGAGAAAAACTAGAGACTGATAATTTGGGACTAGTAGAATTCCTCAATGCCAGATCCTATATGAAAAATTGAATTTTCTTCTAATCAGGACCTCTTTGAAAATGGAAAATAAGCTATTTAATATACAGTGTTCTTATAGTAAGAAACATCTTTGTAAAGGCATGTAAACCTGTATTTTCCAAACAACATTGCCCACTGACAGAAATTGAAAGAGACTGAATGCTGCATGTTCTACCACACAGCACAGAAGTGTTCCTCATTCCCTAAGCAACTTCTGTCAGTGAAGTTGCACATCATACACGAGCTGTGTCACACCTCTCCATGCCAGGCTGGCTTGTGTCCACCTCAGTTTGTGCTGACAGCACTTTGCCCCTTCCCTCTTTGCTTCCAAGGCCTGTGACTCTGTCGACTGGTTAGTATGTTTTTCTGCAGAAACACACGTAACAAAGGAAAAACAGAAAAAAAGTGCAACTGTAAAAACTGTGGTTTTACACTTGGTTTCCAAAGTTACAGAGCCAAATATGCCACACTCTAAAGAAAAAACAAACAAAAAATAACATACAATAAGCAGGGTATGCATTACCAAATTACCAGAAAGACATTAGCCGCAAAACTATTACGCTGGCCACTTTCCAGGTAAGAAATTATTGCTTTCAGAACCTGGAGGAAAAGGAAAGAGAGCTCTTTCTCATAGCATGACATATTTCAACCGTCCATCTGCTACAAAAGAAATGTGGGGAAGACAAGCAGCCACCGTCCTCTGACCCAGACGGTGTCAGCCATTATAGCTGGCATGACAGCAGCTGGAATCTGACCTTCCTATCATGGCTTAAAGAGGCGTGGTACAGTACAGGGAGAAGCACTGCTGTGGTCTGGCAGCACGGGTATCCGACGGGAGGGACCACTGGACCTTGTGGGATACAGACAACTCCTAGACTGAGGGTTCTCTCACACTGTTAGTACGCTGTAAGCCAGAGAAGTATTGAATAGCAAGCGTGTGGAGAAATCCATTGAGTTGCTGCTTTAGCAAGACCTGCAAATAACCATCCCTCCTTGCAGGCTTGAACCCATAACTCTGAAAGCAATGTGCTCAGCCAGGGCAAGTTCACAGCGGTAGTCCAGAACCGCCAGGCTTCAGTGCCTCTACAGGCTATGCGCATTACAGCTTGCATACCTATCTGCACTTTCACCACTAACCCTACTTGTAGAGTCTCCTCCTTCAAGCCCTCTGCATCCCCCAGCCCCATTTACAAGGGGTCTCCTGCTACAAATGTATGCTGGATTTATCACGCCAAATTTGCCAACTGAACCTTTCCCTAGGTCTTCTGAAGCATATATTAAGATAAAAACTCAAATGCCTTAACATGTATAACAACAGATCAGTAAGCACTTCAGAAACATTCACACATGCTCACAGCCTTCCCCATAAGATCAGGTAAAAGTCAGCAGGTGTTTTCCCCCGTATAGTCAGAGGAAGAAAAAAGAAGCAAAGGCTGAGGCAGGACAGGCTCCTGCTTCCCCTGAGGACGTCACCCGGCAGCACTGCTCACCCACCCCAGCTGGCGCTCAGCCGCAGCACAGCGCGGCCTTTGCCCAGGGCTCACGTGGGCAGCAAGAGGGCAACAGAAGCAGGAGAAAAAAAATCTTGCAGCTGTGCCTCTGCTGTGCAGGCTCTTTGCGTATGCCTTTAGCTCTTCTTTACCTCACCAACCTAATCAAATGGAAAAGAAGCGAGGGTTTACAAGCAAGGCACAAAGCCTATCAGAGTAACTGCCCCCAGCCAGCTAGGAACTGGTAAGCAGAATCACTCCCAACACCAACGATCCCAACCATTTTTTCAGGGTAATGATGCAGTTGCAGAACAGCAGCCCACTCTGCCTGACAGAGAGTCTCTTTTGAGGTTGCTACAGCTCAAGCTTGTGTTGGTGTGGAACAGCACCAGCAATGCACAGCTGCTTTCTGTCCCTGCCCTCCGGCAGGCAGCATGGAAACAGGGTCCAGACTGCCTTGACCCTTGCAAAAGCCTCCAGCTGAACCAGCTGCCATATAATATCACTTTAACACAGAGACCAGCTCCTTCCCAGCACATGGCAGGCTGCAGTCGTTCAGTGGGTTTGGACAGGATCAGCCTCAAGCACAGCTCAAAGCAGGAGCCATTTTATTCAATCATTGTGTGACTGTGCTTGGAAAACAGATTATTTCTGATATCCCCCGTCATGAGTACTAGGTGCACTTACTCTGCTGGCATGTTAAAGGACTGGGACTAGCACATCCTCACACACATGCACAACAATTTAGTAGTAGCTGAAGGTGCACCTCAGCTCTAATGTTGAAAGTTACTTCTAGGGGGAAGGGAGAGAGCCAACAAGAGGGGAAAACTTTCCAGTGGCCATCAAGGACCCCAGGAAAGGGTCCCCAAATAACCATCCTCCCCAGGTGCCCCTCCAGTGTAACAGGTCATTTCTCCCATAGTACTCTTCCTATATTAACTGTGTAATTTCCATCAAGAGCAATTCACCTGCTGTTAGTTGTCCCTGCACATGACACTCAGTGTTGATCAAAGCACCTGAGGAGCAGGCACAGGTCCTGCACATCACTTCTGTGCGTGCATATCATTGGGTCCCCTAATGTACAGCACAGGCTACAGCCCAATGGGTGATGCTCACAACAGTGACAATCTCTTCAGGGTGTGCAAGGCTATGAGAATATCAGCAACAAGCAGAAAGGAAACACTGCCCAGAGGCTCTGCGACTCTGGCCTGGGTGCCAGGCCGCAGAGCCACTCATGCAAGGTGGGCTGCAGAGCCACAAGAAGAAGGCCCCTAGCGGTGCAAGAGGCTGAGGCACCCAGGGCACTGCACAGCCATCATGCTGATCAACCACCTGCAAAACAAGAAGCAACACTCGGATCCAGCTTGGACCGCAGCCTGTGATATAAGCAGGGCTGTCTGCCCATTAAATACAACCTGCAGTGCACGCTGAAGAGGAGGGGGAGATGCATTTGCAGGGACCACAGTTACCTCTAGTCTGATATGCATCAAGATCCAGCTTACACCAGCCTGCATTACTAGGTCACACTGTTGCTCACCATCTTTAAATGACTGCTAAAATAAACCAGGAAAGTGATGGCTGTAGATTCCTCAGTTTTGGCACTGTATATTGTCAGTGACCTTTGCTGTACCCATGCAACAGATTTGTCAGCAAATTTATCAGATTTGTCAGGAGGTATCACACATGCCCTCACCTATGTGCTGTGTTTTAGAGAAGCTATCAGCTGTGTGGTCCTGCTGTCAGCGTGCCATGGGGACAGCGGTGCCCAAGAGGCCCCTCACTGCCAGCAGCCTCCCTGGGGACTCTGCACTGACTGCTGCACTGTTGCCGCACCTGTCTGGTGAACACGATGTCAAACCCCAAAAGGAATTCTTCAGATGAAGTAGAGCTGTGCTGCCTGCAGCACAGCCCAGTGCTCCTGGCTTCTTTTTCTGAGGGTATGCCTTACAGAGGGGTGAAAGTTTTCCTAGGAAAACTGGCACTGTGCCAGCCTGCAGGGCAGAAGGGGTGGCTGCCGCAGAAAGGACACTGTGAAACACAGGTGGGTCTCTTACCCTGCCACCTCCCCACTTACCTTACTGCCTGAGTGGGAAGGTGAAAAGGGAGGAAGACGACAAGGTGGCAAAAGTTCAGCTCTGTGTTTTGACATCGTAAGGTTCAACTCCCAGAGTCTCAGCATGACCTTTGAATATCTACTCAAGGGATTTTCTGCAATGTATTCAGACACCTAAGATTACAGAAAGCTTTTCAGCAGCATTTCAGAAAAATCCAGGTCTCGAACTCAATGACTGTAATGCAGGAGGGGATTTGGAGAACAGAACAAAATACACATACAGAACCATAAGCCACCTGTCTGAATAGCTTTGAAAATTTGACAGTCTGTGCTTCAGACATCTTCCCATCCATAAAACAGGGCACAAAGCATTCCTACTTCACAGACACACAACATATGCAGTAATATAACATATGCTGTAATACTCAACATGTCTTGCAGTGAGAACTTTCACTATCTTGAATCGATTCCCACCCTCCAACTCTGGGAGCAAGGCAGGAGTAGGATTCCACTGGAGCGGCTGAATTCTCCAGGGAGTCTAATTGCTTACTTGAATTAAGCACGGAAAGTACTCAACTTAGTCAGTACGCACTCCAGGTAAAAATACAAGAAACGAAAGTAACCAGGAGAAGTAGCTGTAGCTCACAAACAACAGCATCCCTTGATTCAGCAATCGAAGGAAAAATACAGAAAATAATCCTCCACTCAAATGTCCTCCTTCAGCCAGCTCTCTCCCACAAAGCACAGCCTAATTAAGGCTCAGTCTATCTGCAAAAGTTTCTTCTGTTAGGAAAGGCAAAACATACACTAACTGCTAGTGCGACAGATCCAAGCTCCCACTGCTTCCACAAGCATCTCAAAAGGAAAAAATGCCAATGCAATAGCACGCCATAGTCCAGAAGATCCTGACCAGTGGGGACCCCCAGCTACTAGCTCGCCAAACAAAGTACGGGAACCCCCCACTCACCCTTTGGGCCCATTTCAGACCATGTAGCAATGCAAACAAGAACTCACAGCAGACTTGAAATGCATCTCAAGCGTGTCCACTGGAGAGACTGAACTCTCAGGGGGCACTGTGTCCCCCCCAAGCAGTAGTGCAGCCCATAGAAACAAGGTGGACAGCAAGTCATATTTCAAGAAGCTGCTCGCCAGGGCACCAGTCCCTGTGACAGAGAGCACTCCTCATTCACAGAGGGACGGAGCTATTCCTCGTGCTGGTTAAAGCACCATTAGCATCTGCACACTCTGAATGGGCTGGTGGATGCCCAGCAAGATCCTTTTGTCGGGCTTTTGATGGGCTGTCAGTCTGCTCCATGGTGAAAACACGCCTTAGTGAGAGGCAGCATTATTCAGAACCATTTGTCTAGGTGTGACAAACTACACAAAACCAGGAAATTACATCCATTAGGTACGGGTACAGGCAGCATTTTCATTGCTTAGTGCAATTAAACTGAAGTTAAATATCCACCTCCTGCTGCCCGCGGGGAAGTGTGGCTACTCTTCCAGGAGCTCAGATAAGCCAAAACAGCAAATGACACTTGTGTCACTGTGAACCCAGCTCTGCTGCAAAGCCTGGTACCTCACCGCACAGGCAGCCCCAGTAATTTCATTACAGCTACTGCAGGAGCAAACAAAGCAGATGCCTGACCTCCACAGTTACTCTGAAGATCACTCTCACCCCTTCGATACCACTCTACGTCGTGAGATGTGCTCTGCACCAGGAAGGACAAACTTCCCCCTGCTCCACGTCTTGCATCCCAACTTCTCCTGGTGTCAGTACCAAGCACACGTCTGGCCTGGAGGTGGCCATCCAGGGAATTCCTGCAAGCCACAATGTGACTGCTGAGGAGTGAATTTGCCCTCAAGAATCCAGACCATCTAAACACAAGCCTTGCTCCTCCACAAACCATTAAGGTATCTAGAGTCCACATCCCAAAAGCTAGTAAGGAAGAAAACAGAGTTAAGCTATACACAAGAGACAGTCCTCTGCTCAGCTGCTCTTCCCAGCTCAAGCCACATCCCAGACCCCTGTCTATTCCTCTACACAGTTCTCACTTCCAAAAATGAGACTGCTTTTACTTGGCAACGAGATTGTCAAGGACCAAACATCTTCGAGCCACTTCTTCCTACCCCTGCCAGATTTTCCACAGTTAGGCCTGTGAGACCAACACTAATACTTCTTAAAAAAAAAAAAAAAAAAAAAAAAAACAGAACCTTGAGATCAGAGTACAGTACACATTGATATTAGAAGAGAACAACTTTTTGATTTCTTAAACAAGTACTAGAAAGTCAGTTTTCCTGGTAAGGAAAGTTTAGGACTCTACACTATAAAGTATCAAAAAGGTACATGGAAATAATATGGGGAAAGAAACAATTCAAGTCACAGAGAACCACAAACATGCTGCTTTCACAACACCAGGATCCACCTTCCTTTCCTAACTGCTCTGTAGATACGTACTGCTTCTAGAGAACAGGTTTCTTCTCAAGTGTGAATGATTTATAGCTTGATGTGCTTACTTGCATGAACATATTTGGACTTCACTGACCAAATGATGGGACAACCATATATTTTCTTGCAAAATGCATAGAAAAAAAAAAAAAAAAAGTGTTGCTTGCCTCAGCTTCCTGACTGTGGCTTTTCAAACATTAACATAAGTTTTGACACCTTTGATCTGCGGATAGTAAGGAAGAAAGAGAGGAGAAAGTTATTTTAAGGCACCTAACCCACTTCTCAGCACACAGTGTTGATATTTATATCTACCTGGCCAGAGCACTGGGAACTTACAACAAGGAGACACAAAGACTTACTTCACTTGGGTCTCTTTTTTTTGCACTTTATTTCATACACCTATTTTCTTGCAGCAAAGCCTATTTCTCTGCCCCAATCTACTCTCTCGTTGCTCTCTTGTCCTTGCTGCACAACTACACTGATTCTCTCTCTCCCTATTTATTTATGCCTGCAGCAATACCTTGTTTGGCTAGATCCCACCGAGCACAGCATTGCCTCCTTGTACCATCAGGAGGCAGGATCAAGAATTCAGGAGACGGCACTTTTCTACTGCAGTACCAAAACAAGTCTGAGTGCTGAAGCACTGCAAACAGAAGAGAAAACTGGGGAGTAAAATAGACAGCTTGCTGTCAGAGGTAATAAAACTGTAACATGTGCTTTTGGTTAAGCTTATACCAGTTTATAAGGAGTAGAGGAGTAAACCCAGCATGACAACATCCTCTCCTTACCACTGCAGAGTCAGCGCAAGTTTCCAGGGGGAAGAGCAGCACCATCCAGCCTGCCTGCAGTGTCCTCCCTTACCCTTTCACTCCTCAGAGAGGCCCTGAAATCTGTCTGCACTACATCCAAGTGCAAGGTGGGACTTATCCCAAAGGCAAGAAAAAGTTTTCAGGATCCAAGTCTTCTGGGGTTAGGGATGCACAATAAGCATCAGATAAGGATGAGGACCGAAAACCAGAATTCACATCCGTGCTTAATGGACAAAGTTTGAAGTGCGCTGTGAGGTGTCAGAGCTTCACTGGTGCCCTGGTTTCAGCTGGAATGAGTTAGTTTTCTCCACAGCAGTTGCTATGGTGGCATGTTAAGAATTCAGGATGAGCTAAGGTTGATAACATACCTGTGTTTCAGTTGTTGCTGAGCAGTGCTTGCACTGAATAAAGGACCTACCTGCTGCTCGCACTGCCCTGCCAGCAAGAAGCCGGGGGGGAACGCGGCCAGGACAGCTGACCCGAACTAGCCAAAGAGATGTCCTGTACCACGTGGCAGTGTGCTTCAGAATAAAACCGGGGGGAGGAGGCTGTCAGGAGACCGCCATTGCCCTCCGCCCTGCATCATAACTTTATTCTCTTCTCTCCATTTCCCATCTCCGCCCCATGAGGTCTTCCCAGCTGTGCCACATCTCAAATTTGATGTTGGTTTGAAGAGGCAGGGGAGGAAGCCATACCCAGGACTCTAAGTTATTTGAGTCAACACAACCCTGAAAGAAGTGTACCTGTAACCATACCCCTTAGGAAAGGCAATCTGCTTGCAGACACCTTTAGGAGCAGCAGCCTTTCAAACCCACAGCACACTGCTGTTCTGTGGCCTTCAACAGCACACTGCTGGAGAGACAGCAGGAGAGATTGGGTCAGGATTAGGCACAACTGCTCAGCTGCAGTTTTGCCCAGAGAGGTGGTGGATGCCCCATCCCTGGAGACCTTTAAGGCCAGGCTGGACGGGGCTCTGGGCAACCTGATCCAGCTGTAGGTGTCCCTGTGCACTGCAGTGGAGTTGGACTGGATGGCCTTCACAGGTCCCTTCCGACTCAAGAGATTCTACCATTCTGTGAAGTGACACAGAATGTAACGCTCTCAGCCAGCTTTATTCTTTTATCCCAGCTGCAGAAGAGATGGAACTGTAGAACAAAGCTGCATGATAGAACTGTTTCTATCACATTTTCTAACCAAAATTTTACTGGCAGAGTTTGTACCATCAAACCTCTTTTTGTTGCGTGGACCAAGCATATCTGATCTGGTCCCTTTCTGTCATGGGGCTCATCACCACACAGAACCAGTGTGCTTCTGCAGAGGACACCTTTCAAAAAAAAGCTCTTAGACTTCTACTTACAGAACAAGCACAGTTGATAGAGACATCAGGTTGCTTTTTTTTTTTTTTTTCCCCATTATTTTTAGTGGAAAGAGTGCATTTTTAAGGCATCTAGTTACTGATAACTTTTTTGAAAGCCTTCTTCATTCCAGTGGTAGCTGCCATCCTGGGCACTGACTTGGCACTTACTTGGAATCTGTGGCCAGATGGCAATTGCAGGATAATAGTCGGCAAACTTGTATGAGGCTTCACTCTTTTCAAGGTAGAGAAAGACAGTTTCCAGAAATATTCAGAGTGATAAGAATAGCAGGAATGAGAATGAGGAGACATTTTCCAATGGCTGCCTGCCTTTGCTATATTTTTGCCACATAAATCAATGTGGCAAAATTTTGTCATATTCAAGTTGGCTGGCTGCACTGTGGCTGGGCTCTTTTAGCGATTATGCTTTACATTTAATTTTATTTTTAAGTCCGTACCTTTAATGAACGGCCAGAAATAACCTTGGCCGTGCTTACTGTAGATTTTTCCCCTGCAGACATCACCTTTGGGTCTGCTTCACATCTGAGGCTTCACTAATCACTAGCCTCACTGCTGCAAAGAGCAGAGTTATTGCCAGCCGAGTACTGCTGTTCACTACTGAAGTGATGGCAATCACAAGCAATAGAGACCTGACATAAATTGTGTACTTCTACTGACATTCGTGGCTGAGTTTTACAAGCACTCCCTTGACATTAAAAGGCATCTTTTTCTCCCATCCCATTCCCACGTCATATTCAGGCATTCCAGGGTCATTGCTGAAGAAGCTGCCTAAAAGGCAACCTGCCAAGAAAGGCTCAACATTAAGTGCAGCCGCAGTACCTGCACTGAACGCTTCATTACCCACGCTGTGCGGGGCATTCAACATTCCAACAGATTTGAAGCAACCATCAGAAAAGATTCTTTCCTACATTCCTGGGAACTACCCACCGACACGCCCCAGTTCTGGGGTAATCCACAGTACGACGTCATTTAAAAGAAAATATCCCTTAAAAGAGGAATGTGAAATTCACATTAACTTTGGCAATAAAAATCAGTAAGGCCTCAGTTCAGAAATGTACCACCTTTTCAAGACAACATCTGAGCAAATGTGTACTAGTATATGCTTGCATTTACCTATGCTAATTTAGAGGCTTTGACAATTGGATATAAAGGAAGAAGCCAGGCAGAAGTGGCTAAGCAGAACAACCAGCACTCCCTCCTTCCCCTGGGAAGTAGCTTTCTTTCCCCACCAACTGCTCACACCCTCACGTGGCCATAACCAGAGCTCTGGTGGTCAAAGCCAGATCGAATGCCTACAGGGAGGACAGATGAATGCTGGGGTGCTTGAAGCCCTCCCACAGTCAGGCCTCCAGCTTGCACCCTGCTGCCAAAAAGAACACTGCCAACTGCTGGGCTGCGTTCAACAGCCTGATGCTGTATGGCTGAAACCACCTCCTGGGGGAGCAGTGCTATTTAATCCCAGCTGGTCCCTTCACATGTAGACACGTGGTGTTTTGCTCCGGCTTCTGCAGCAGCAGGCAGAACCAGGAGAGCCTTTTTCGACTTACCCCCTCCTTCACACAGCATTTGCATTTCAGGAGTGAAGCAAGGCACAGGCCTCTATCAGTGGTATGCGCTTGGGGAACAGAAAGGAAACTAACATAGGACTGAGCGTCAGGCATTATGAACACAAGCACTCATTGAGCTGCTTCCTGACGGCGTAATGATAAATTAGAAACTGCTGCTGAAAAAGCACTCAGATGATAATTTTGTGGTTGTACATCATGTTCAGCCTGCAGCACCTGAACACACTGTGTGTCTGCACATGCGTGCGGAGGAGCAGAGCAAAAAATGCAAAGAGCAGTGGAGCTGTGCAGGATGAGGGCTGCGCTGCTCGCGCCTCCCTCCACCCTGCCCAGCCTGCTCCTTCCGAGGGGCCAGTGAGGAACGCCAGGCAAAAACAGAGGGGAGGAAGCTATGTGACTACCTACCTCACTGAACAAATGTCAGAAGCAAAGCTCAGTGTTTTTTTCCCTCTCAACCGAAAGCAAAAATCCAGACGGCCATCAGGCTGAAGGAAAGGCACAAAAGATGAAATCAGCACAAAAGATGAAATCAGCACAAAAGATGAAATCAGCACAAACCAGGGCCCCAACCTGCATGCGAAATCCCAGCTGTTACCATAAGAAACTTGTACTTTTGGCTCTAGATCTTGGCCAGTTATTGCCTGTGTGCCAGGACTCGGTATCTCTCAGCCCCCACACAAGAGACAAAACAACTGGCAAATACATCCACTCTGCAAAGCCAGTATTTGCCCATCTTGCTGGCTCCACTTTCCCATGCTCAGCCTGCACTCAAGAGCCATTCCCAATGTTTTAAAATATTCTCTTGTAATATTCTCTCAAATGTTTGTAATAACAATGATCTAGCTTATTACGAGAGAACACTCCAAGCGTTCACACATCAGCCTTTTACACTTCCCTCACCTGTAATTGAAGCTGGAAACCAACACGATCATCACTTTGCAGCCCCAAGGAAGACTGGAGCTGCGCTGTGCTCTGCAAACATGCTGATAAACAGCCCTGCACCAATGAATCTAAAACGCAACTAGGAGAGACAAGACAGGGACAAAGTGGTGACGGTTTGCTTGGAAAGTAAAAAGATTTATCCACAACCATTTAGCAGAGCAGAAGGAGAGAGCCCAGGTCTCCCTGCTCTTTTCCTGGCTACTTAAAGCCGTTCTGCTTGTCAGGTGCTAGGGGCAGCTCACAGCTCCAGATAGCTTTACGCCAGCAGAGGGAGACAGACTATCCCAGAAATGCAGCATGCTGGAAGAACAGAGCTGAGAGCTGACAGTCCCTCACAGATGTTAGTCTGACCAGCTCTGAAACATTGCCAACATCAAACAATCCGCAGCTTCCTCATGGGGCTCATCCTTGTACAGGAACATTCTTCCTAAAGATCTACGCTAAATCTCCCACTCCGCAGAGTAATCCAAACCCTCCACCTGTGACCAAAGTAATACTACACCAAATACAATATATACAAAGAAGAAACTTTTGTCAAAGAGGTGTAAGTTCCAACAGCTTCTGACACAAGTTTCCTGGGGTCTGGGTTTGTTTTTTTTTTTGACCCCTTTCACTCTTTTACTTCACAGGCAAAATTTGAGGGCAAAAGTAGCTCATTTTTGTAAACTACTCAGAAATCAAAGAATTCTTTCAAGTTTGAGGAAAACTCGACAACTTTCGTTTTGTAACCCAGCTGCCAT
This sequence comes from Alectura lathami, assembly GCA_013399715.1. Lineage (NCBI taxonomy): Eukaryota > Metazoa > Chordata > Aves > Galliformes > Megapodiidae > Alectura > Alectura lathami. The sequence continues at coordinate 3,949 of VXAV01006383.1, read as the reverse complement.
GCCAACTTATGAACATGCACGTGGGCTCCAGGACAGCGTGGAGGAATCGACTGTTTGCATTTCCACCTGGACAGTGAGAATTGCTTATGAAGAATTGTCCTTGAACATTCTGCTCCCAGAGCGAAATTGTTTGTTTTTTTCTTCAAGAGACAGACTAATTGGTTTTTAACCATCAGAAAAGACAGGAGTTGATGGTTCCCTCTGCTTTGTTAGCAGCAAAGATGTGATTAGGTGGCCTGTGTTCAGAAACTGTCTACCCCTGATGACATCTGCCAGATTTATGAGCTGTGGCAGCTCGTAATTAAAGGCACCCTTAAGAAAGGGAGGGAAAGTTGCATCCAGGTCTTGCTTACTCTTCTAGGGTAGAGCAGAAAAGCCTTACAGATAAAACTAGTGGGCTGAACCAGCACACAGAGTGGTAAAAATGCCTCAGCATCCCTTCACAAGCCCCCGAGCCTTTCACTTTGGCTTAGATCATTACAGCTGCATCTTGCTTGTAAGAAGGGGAGGGAAGGCTGCAGGTGCCCAGGGGCTGGGAGGCAGGAGCACCCAGCTGCACCTGGTCACATCAGCCAGAAGCCCTCCTGGAACCACAGACTGCCATCATGGAAAGCCCAGAACAAACTATAGGTGTATGACCTCCCAGTGCAAAGGCATCGTACCAGGAACAGCTAGAGCCTCGAAGGAACAGGCCCTGGGGAAAACTGCTTCTCTTGCCTGCTTGAAACCTTGGCTGCAACCCCCTCAAGGAGGTACCTGTACGGTCTTTGCTCCTCGCTGATCTCCACTGCCAAGAACGGATCACTCTGCAACTTCGAGTGCTGCCCCGAAGGCACCGTTTTTTCCCCACATGCCCTGCAGAGTGCTTGTTGAGCTCACGCAGGCTCATAGTCTGGGTACCACCACAGTTCTACTTGGCAGGGGAAGACACTTTGCTTAGCGCACTCTGGGCATGGTTTTCCATAACTGCAACAGGTGCAGGAATAAAGAGATGATCGTTTCAAAAGCAACCAACATTCCCCCGTCAGCTACCAGGCAGGATGCAGTTAAGATGCCTTTGGTTTAAGCCCCCGTGCTCAAGGAGCAAACCACCATACTGACTCTGCAGGAGCAGACATTGGTTGACTCCTTGCTAGCTCTACCAGACGTTTATAAAACCTCCATGTAAGAGCAGAGAAAGCTCTGGAAGTCACGCTGTACTCTATCAAAACTTTAAGTAAGAGTTATTTGACTTTATTGTTTTAAACGTCACCCTTTTTTCATTACATCTAAAAGCGTTATTTATTATTAAACAGACACTAACACCCCGAAGTTACTATAAAAGTTACAAACTCTGTCAACAGCAATCTTAAGAATGTTTAATAAATACCTGTATTATTAGAGCTAAATGAAATGAAGTGAGCTCACACTTTTGTTACCCATCTGTGAGATGTGTGATCATCTCACAGGCTCCCAGCAAGCTAAAGGCAGTGGCCTTCAGGCAACAGCTAAATGATGACATGCACTAGCAGCTTCTAGACCAGCCCCAGGTGCTGGGCAAGCAAAGAGTTCCCGTATGATCGCTGTTCATTCCTAGTTTGCCAGCTGGGCTGGAGAACTTGGAAGAACAAGCTAAATGGGGCTCCAAACTCAGGCAAGGCCCCCTCAAACCGAGAACAAGGTATCCAAGGGCTGGTTTAATATCCTACGTCAGGGCAGCGATTGACCTCCAAGTAAAATGGAGGCACTGAAGTATTTTGCAGGAGGACGGTGTGGTGCACTCCTACAGCACTTCATTAATAGAGTAGCCTTAGAGATATTCGTCCCCTCTATTAGATGCGAGCTGCAAAACGCAAACTTACTTTCAGGGTTTATTTTTTACCTTTACCATTGCAGGATTGTTTTATATATACATCCAATGATTTCAGATAGTACATTATGAAAAGCAGATGGGGGAAAAAAATCAGAAATTGTTTTTTACGGGGGAGGAAAATTCTTTGTCTCTACTGATGCTCCCAGGAATCCCAAGGCAATGCTGTCAGTCTGGGAAATGTAGGTGCTGCTTAAAATAAACAAGGTACCATGGAGGATATCGTGCTAACAAAAGGTGCCAAACACCCTCCTTGACAGCAGAAGCCCCAGACCCACGAATGACAGGTCTACGGCACAGCGTGAATACAGAGTGCACACGAGGAGGTTATATGTATAGGTGACCTGTTTCAGGGCAAGTTTGGAGAAGAGGGCTCAGAAACGGCAGTTACTACAGTACAGTGGTCTTCTCCCAGCTTCTTTACAATGACAGGTCAACCAAGCCACATCTTGCATTGTACAAGAGATGGACAGGAGAGGTCTTAAGTGTTCTTACCGGCAAAGCTAAAGTGCTCACTGGCACAAGGGCAAAAAAAATTCAGGAGAGAGGGGGAAAAACAAAAAAACAAAACAAAACAAAACAAAAACTTCCATGGAGCAACTTCACTGACTTTTTTTAAACCCATGCTCAGCAGCAAATCACCTAGCCACACCAGCATTAATTCAGCTTCAGAGCTGACACCTTGCTGAGCAGAGGAAACTCTGCAGCGTTCATGAGGAAAATGTGCGAGTCGCCAGCACAGGAAGACAGCTAAAGATAACTTTGCTCAGTGTTAGAGACAACTGCATTCACCACTGATATTTCTTATCTAAGCAGAGCAGACACGGCCTAAACTGCAGAGACAGATCTGCAGAAGTCTCACCACGCCTTAATGGTAGGCCAGAAGGCAGGAGACGGCGCCCAGTTCTGTACCAGTGCCCAGGAGTGACATGGATATTTGGGACACACCCGAAGAGATCATGGAAGCGACTATGCAACATAGTAGCAAAAAACCCTGAGCAGTTACAGACGGAACTGCACATGCTTCATGAGACAAAGACTTCTGTCCCGTGTGAAGCATTATGCTCTGCCTCGCTTCCACAAAAACAAAACTAAGAGTGCAGGTAAGTGATCCAAACCATTCATTTTTCCCAACGAGTTCCTCACCTGGTTTTACAGGACCATGACCATGACGCAGCTTCTTCTGCGTCTCCTCAAAGGAAGGTAAACAGACAGCTCCATGCATCCCTAGACACAGCAAACTCAGGAAAGCAACTGTGAAAGTGCATGAAATAGGAAAGCTCCACGAACGCAGAACCTAGGAACACAACGTAACCTGGATTCTCTCTGCCTTTAGCCAGTAACACTGGATCCACCTTCTCACTCATCATCCTAATACAGTATCTCCCAATTAAAACATAACTTCCTAGCGCTGGGCTCAGCAACACACTGCTGTCCAGGGGTAATGCAGCAGCCGTATCCACTAGGGCCCGACCATGCCAGGCACTTGAGGAGGTCTAGCGCCTGTCCCAGATACTCTCGGCAACTGCAGCTTTTAAGGTTTCAGAAAACAGTGACTACACTGCTTTCCCTGCAAAGCTATAAGGCAATACATCTTACCACCAGGAAAATGGAGGAAAATGAAGGGGAACAGGTCCATTTGTAAATCCCAAATGATGTGGGGTGACTATGCACTCTCTCTTCAGCAGTCCATGATATTGCTTTCAAAGGCCAGCCATCCAAATGCCAAAACTAAATTAGCAGCAACTGTCTTCTGCTTGGGGATTTGCAGAGGTGCCATGCTCTGACCGAGATAAGAACTGAGCTCCTCTCCCCCGTGTTGGTACAGGGCAGCATGAAATGTGATGCTTGGTACCTCTGGATCTTAAACTTCCCCAGGGCTGCACATTCCAAAGACATAAGATTTCTAAATTCTGTAAACAACACTGAATTTAAAGAGCAGGATTTAAAGAGCATGTTTTAAGAACAGGCAGTTTCAAAATAAAAAATTAAAGCTATGCTCAGCATTTAGAATCTGGGATTTAGTTCAATCCATTCCTACGAGTTGAACGGTTCTGTGAAATACATTTTGCTCCATGTTAGTTTAAGATAAGCAAAAGT
>VXAV01006382.1:162729-186396 GCA_013399715.1 Alectura lathami | reverse complement strand
GGGCACCCACAGCTTCTCTGGGCAGCCTGTGCCAGGGCCTGACCACTCTCTGAGTGAACAATTTCCTCCTGACATCTAATGCAAATCTCCCCTCTTTTAGTTTAAAACCATTCCCTTTTGTCCTGTCACTACCTGCCCATGTAAGAATACCAGTAGCTGTGTGTCTGGAGAAGCTCATGCACATCCACTTCTTTGAACGGGGCTGTCTGTGGACCATTCTTCCCACAACAGAAAACAGTTTCACATGGGGGTTGCTGCCCTGGAGCATTTTGCCATGTTGGTGCAGATAAAATAGAGCAATGCACAACTCGCTAAATGTAAACTACAGGAGGAGCTAAGGCAGACAGAATTCAATTAGTTAATTTGAAATCTGGCCAAGAGATTAGCAATGCACAACACCTTTTTCTTCCTTTTAAAGTAATATTTCATCATTGATTCTGTACTGATGAACAAAGAATCAGGATATGGCAGGCTATGCATTTTCTGTTTGATTTTTACCAGAAATTACTATTTTTGGCTTTAGATTTTTTTGCAACATAGGCTGAAAAGTTTGAGTTGTCATTGCAAAAATTAGGGAGGAGAAGAGAAAGGGATCGGTTTGTATTTCTGCCAAAACAAAATATGTAAGTATTCAGTTTTGGACTGAGTGAGTGCCTTGTGGTTTGCTGATTTTTTTTTCTTTTCCACCAGAAGCTGATTTTACTGCTCATCCCCATGGTGCTGTCTCCAGCAGCAGTCTCCCTAGCATGCTGGGGCAATGCATTTGTAAAAAGTAATGAGAAGCTGAATTTGAACATGGGGCCTGCAGTGGCTAATTGGGGGTTTAAATATGGACTCTGCTGCTATCCCATTTTGAAAACTGGATCCACGTTTAGCATTTCCCTTGGCAGCCAGGCTCACTCTGCTTTCTTTCTGGCTTGCTGCAGTCAGCCTGTGTGCTGTAGAGGTCTCCCATCCGTCTCTGGTGATACCAGCTTTGGTCAAGGACACGCAGTCAGTTCAAGGTACCCACTGAGTAATCAGGGAAGCAAAACTGCTGCTCAGCACAGACCACTGCCTCCACACGTACTGCATGCAGGCTCCCACACTGCAGTCTGCTTTTTCTCATTCATTAACGGTTGCTTTGGCACTGTGCACACACGTGGAAGGAAACGGATGCAGACTGGTGAAAGGAAGGGCACAGAAGCAGCATCCTTTCCCTTCCACACCACACCTGGCTTCAGCAAAGGGCTCAGAGAACCCGTGGCTGCCCTGAGCAGCACGCAGCTACGTTTAACCCAGCTGGAGCTAGCAGCACAGTGTGACTTGGACCTCCCTCGCACAGCGCTGGTCTTGCGTGTGTCATCTTCCCCTCAGCTGTCACCACGCTCCCCAATTTCCCGTGTGTTAATTTGCCTGGAGGGCAGAGTGCGCTAAGATCAAACTGCAGAACAACCAGATTGCTGTGTGCTCCATTAACAGACAAGTGATGCAAAGTGTGGGTGACATGCTGAGGCTTATAATGAAAGGCCACACAAAATTTCAATATATGCCTTAGGATGAATCAGTGAATTAAGCAAAACACAGACTTGATGTATTAAAATGACTAAAGTCTCTTAATGATTTATGTATTAATCTTGCAATATATCATCACCACAGCTTAGTCAAGAACATAAAAGACTATTATTAAACAGTCATGAAGCTTTCACAGTCTTAAATTTTCTTTCTCCGGGGAATGCAGTACAAGATGTTTGATAGATTTTGCAGAAATATACTGCAGAATATAGGTATGTCTTTTCTGGTTATCATACACAGTTTTTTATCTTTCTATGATAAACCAAAGCCCGAGTCCTAAATATTAATTCTTAGATCTAAGCAGACTTCTTGACACTGCTATGCATATGTATTCCAGGAACACATTTGCAGAGTCTCATCAACTGTGTTTTTCCCTCAGTATTATAAAAAAAAATAGAGAGAGATGGAGGAAAGAGAGAGTTGGAGGAATTAGAATACGAGTATTACCACCAAAAAACAGTATCTTGCAAATTGAAAGAAACAAGCATATGCATTAATAAAACAGAAGTAAACTATAAAATGTCCACATACCTACTTACTCAGATTTTGTTACACTTATGCTTTGTACAGTGGCTGTCCTTTACCAATTGCAACTAACTGCTGTGGGCTACTATATAAGTTACTCCTTTCTTGCCTGGGTATTTTGGGTGTTCCCTGAGCAACTACACTTCACATACATTTCTCACATAGCGTTGATATGTAGCCTTTTTAAAAAAGTGATATACTTATGAAAACTTATAAACACGCATACGTACACAGTAAAGATGGCCTAAGCATACCCCTAGTGAATACACCAGCAGTTGTGACTGGAGTGAATACAGACTCGAGCATTAGGGCCTCCTGAAGCACCCCATGAACCTGTGGTGGACATGCTGGAAAGGAAGAAGACAACTCTAGCAGATGAAGTTAGCAGTTCTATGCAAGCTGAAAAGCAAACTCTTCACATCCTAGCTGGTCATGGTGGGATTACTGAAGCAGACAGAGACAAAAAGCACTTGTAGAGCAGCCTGGGAGGCCCTTTCATTTCTGAACCACAAAGAGCATCCGCTGCTCAGAGCTACCGCTCTCCTGTCAGCAAGCCACTCGTGCCTTGTGCTTCATCCAGATTTCAATAGGAGCCACAAGCTGGAAGCTGAGTTATCTTTTTCAGAAAGCTGTGCTTGCCAACTTTCAGCCCTTCACTGTATGAATGCGCAGCATTCAGTGACCAGCCCCTTGTTTACAGCATGTAGGAAACGCAGAGTGAACACAAATCGACCTACTGTCTTTGCAGGTCTACATTTACTGAAGGAATCTGGAAGTTCTTCACTATACAAATATTTACAAAAGGTGAAACAACCAGGAGCTTGTCATCCTGGGTATCACTGTCATGCAGGTGGAACCAGCGCATCATTTTCATTTGGCTGATCCCTCCTCCTACTGGCAGGTAAGAGCCCTTCTGCTCTACTGATTGCCTTGCTACATGCAGCTCCATTGCTGTGTGCTCAACACAGTTCTCAGTCGTATGAAACATAGACCAGATGCTGGTCTTCTCAAAGTCTGGGCAGAACCGCTATATTAAAGAGTCTAATTTTTCTGTTTGTGAATAATTGGTGTTGATCTTAATTGCTTATTTGTTGATTCTGATATTGATAATGAGTTCAGGTTGTAATTACTGTAATTCCGTTCTCTCAGAAAATATATTGCTTTATAAAGAATGAAATAAATTACCTCTCCTGAAGTGTTTTTCTACAGTCAGTTCATACGATGCAGTGTTAAGTACTGGCTAATATTTGAAGTGGTATTTGAACATAATGGTTTTGCTTCATTAGGTTAAAAATCTCCAGCAAATGAACAAATGAATAAATAAATAGAAGCAAGAAAGGTTTTGCGTTGCTCCAGACAAGAAACAGAACAAGACTCCAAGACCTACGTCCTGTGTCCTTGTGCCTCATCTGAGTGATGGGGAAACATCACTGCCACGTATCTTTTCATATTATCTCTTGGGTAATCTGGATCTCAGGTTATTGAAGATTGTCACACATCTTTTAACATTATCTCTTGGATTATATTGAGAAGAGCTCTGTGGAACTCTCCATCCACTTGTGCAGAAAGCTTTCCAACTCGCCTGCCACAGAGCTTTCAAGCTCAAGGTAGCAAGTGGTCTTACATTTTTGCTTCTACTACAATGCACATGGGACCATAAAATGGATGAGTAATAACTTGAACAATCCCAAATCTTATTTCTATTTCGATAAAATCATCTTCAATTGGTACAGTCTTTTGAAGACCAGCTGCAGATTCTGGGCTTTTCATTCTGGGACTGAAAGAGAACTGTAGAGCATGGTTATGCATACTGAAGTGCTGCCATTTCAAATCCAGCATAGTTCACCGAATGTACTTAGCAGATTTTCAGTGTACTGCATCAAATTTGTTGGTCTATATATGAAAATAACATAAGGTTTCATTTTGTGATGGGCTGAACCCTTTGCACCATCTTGGACTTGAGAAGGCACTAAATAAGTTCTGCAAGGCAAAATGTTCAGCACGCTGCAGGACTGGTCTGTTGTATCAGGGGAAACGTGGCTCGAATGTGAATGAATAGAATGTACAGAATACAAAATACATTTTCCCTCCACGAGATGTCCGTAAATGCTGTGCAGAGAGTCTTAACGCTATCACCCTCTGACCACAGAAGCCACATAATATTATCAACTCTGGCATCCCAAATAATTTCAATTTTTTTTTGTTGTTGTTGTTGAAACAATCTAACAACTCCTAGTTTTTCAAATTTTTCTTACATGGTGACAAGAAGAATCAGGGCTTCAAACTGAGAGGAAGAATTTACCAGGTCCCCGTGCATGAATTTTAAAAAGCAACAACCTCAAGAAGAGTATCAGCTGTTTGTTAGAACCAGTCATGAAACGTCTTCCCCTCTGTTGGAGGACAGCTAGGTTAAAGAAGAAATGCATTTGAAATGCCAGCGGGTACAGAAGAGAATAAAATGTGGATGTTTTATAGCCCCGTGGTATGACGGGTATCCCAGGCACAAGAGGGGAGGGGCACTGAGGAACTCAGGAGGGGCACAGCATGGCTTTGGAACAGATTATGTGAGATGTCTGCAAACACACCAGAAGCAAGTGAAGTCTGGTCTAACTTTCCAGGAAATAGCAATAAGTTTTGTGTCCAAATCCTGAAAAAAACAGCACACAGTCACAGGACTTCCATGCCCCAGTGCTCACCGAAAAAATATTCAAAGGGTACCATTCTGTTGGAAGACTGATTCTTTGTAGCAATTCCTCCAAGCTTGTGCTGATGAAATAAAAGACACCATGCAACAGTTCCGTGGCTTTCATGCAGACATTTCTTCAGTGATGTATTACAGCTGGCATCACTGTTAAGAGCTCCTTCACTGTGAGCCGCAGGCACCTCCGCCTGTCTCCTTGGGTGGCTGGGACAGTGCTGTGTGCAGCCAGTCTCAGTAACGCTTCAACAGCTATAAGACATTCTGGCAGTGCTAAAACTCCTGGTGGCAACAATATTTTACATATATAATGCCTTAGCTTATTTAGGAAGTATATTTTTCAAATAAAGCATGTTGGTTTTTTTTGTTTTTTTTACAGGAAACTGTTTAATCAAAACACTAATGCTTCTTCATAAGTGTATGTATTCAAGTGCTCAGGCTGCTTCTGTGCAGAGGAAGTCCTGCTTCACTGAAGGAAGAGGCTTAGGATGGGGAGCAGAGTAAAGGTGAAGTGTTATATTTAACTGCAGAGGCAGAAATCTGCCTTTGTCTCCTTCCATTTCACCTTGTAATCAACCCATTTGGCAGTATCAGGGTCGTATGACTGGGAAGATCCAGCAGCAATAGCAGAGGTGAACCCAGAGGAGATGTGTGCAGGCCAAGCTGAGCATTTTGGCTGGTTCCCTTAACGGTTATTCTGGGGCACTTGCACCAGCTCTCCCCACATTGGCTAAGCAGCCCAAAGAACAATGCTGCTGACAGGGTGTTGTGAGGAATGGTGGCTACTGAGGAGTGCTAAAAGAAACTGGAATAATTCCCCAGAACTTGAACTCCAAAGCTTTCAAGGTTCACTCTGCTTTCATGAGTGGTTTTGCTCAGAGGGAAATGTTAAACTAACCTTCAGCTCTCAAGTGTGACAATCTGTCTCCATTCTGTCCTCCCTGCAAGTCCCTTTTGCCTTCTCTGTCTCACTGGTGCAGTGCATTCACTTTCAAATTATCACTGAACTGTCCTGACATTCTGGAAATCGGCGCGCCTATGAGATCCTTTTCCTGTGTGCTGCAGAGAGGTGATTTCACCTGTTCAGCCCACCAGGGAGGGAGAGGCTGAACAGCAGAAACACCCATATATCTAATACCCCCAAGCATGTCACAATTTTGAACTAGTTCAGAAGCACTTTGTCCTATTAAATTATTAACTGTTACTAACAATGCACTGCTAAGACCATTAATCCCTTTTAGACAAGAAGGAGTTTAACACTATGACACATAAATAGCTACATTTAATTTCCCTGAAGACATTAAAATCTGGCTTCACAGTAGTCACACAATGTTACTGTTCTTCAAGAACCTATGAACTCTAAAAGTATTTTGATTAGATGGAATGAAAATACACCAATAAATGTAAATAAGGCTTTCCAAAGCTGACATCTCTCAAGTATTTCTTCCATACTGGTTGCAGGAATGGATTGCAATCACCTATGGCCTACAACAGGAGAAAGATATTTGTTGTGCATGAACTAAAACTCTTTATTTTGGATTGGTGAGAGAATTGGTCTTCTCATCTAATAGCTTTTTTTTNTGTTTTTTTTTTTTTTTTTTTAATTATTATGTTTTAATTAATTCATAGTATTTGAGATATGAGCCTTCACTAGCACTCTCATTTTCCAGGCCAGCAAGTCAATTTTTGCAGTTAATGCTAATTGCTGTAAAAGCAAAGAACCATTTGGCAAAGCAGCAAATCCTTTTGCATTTATAGAGAAAGGTTTCTGCAAAGAAGGCCTAAAATACCCTTATGTGGATGCATTAGGCATTTGAATACTTACCTCTAACTGTAGGCAAGAAAACTAGGAAACCTGAAGCAGCAAGCACACTTTTAACTGAATACAGCAACGTGTTGTAATTGGTATTGGTTCCCATCAAGGGAACATGATTTATCTTGCAAATGGAGCAAGAGTATGCAATAAAAGTCATTGTGGGGCAGCTGTTTTAACAGTATGACTCAAACAAAAACACATATTCCCCAAATTAAATAAAATCTACATTTACATGCACCTGTCTTCTTGAATAGAAGAATCTTCTATGATTATCATTTCTGTAGTTTTCACAGCATTTTATTACGCAGCAATCCAGCAATGCGGTGTTGAAAGAATTCTGTACTGACTAAAATGGATTAACAAATAAAAGTGTAATATTTAAAATTCCTCCTACTTCCTCTCACAAATTTTCCTTTATTATTAAAAAAATGAAAAAAAAAAAAAGTACTACTATGCTACTACTATGCTCACCAGCTTCATTTCTGCTTTTGTTTGAACTGAAGATATTGTACATTCCATAACTTCCAATCACTGAGAATTAAGAAACTACTAGTGATAGATCAGTCATGGAAAGTCATGGGAGGAACCAGCTGGGAAGTTACCAAAAGAGTTATGAAAAAAAATGTTGACTCATTAAACCATTCTTANGGGTTGCAGTTTCAGTTTAATCATAATTATACTTAAAATATTACATATTTTATATAATATTACTCTTATATAATATATAATATTACAACATTATAAATAAAATATGAATGACAGCATACTTTTAAGGAGAACAACAAATAAATTAGAAATAAAATATTATTTGGCCTGAAAAATGGATTCCTATTTTGAAAAATAATGTGACATTTTAACTTTTTGTTGCAATTTGTGGATAACATTTTCAAAATCTCTGTGATACTTATGGATACTTTCCTCAACCTTCTGCCCAAACTCAACTGCAACTTCATTGACCAACAAACATCAGATACACCCACGAAGAGATGAAGGACACTATTAAAGAACAGGAAGCCTCCAGACACTCTGCAGGACAGATTTTCCGAGCAGTGTGTCACACTTTCTGTGTGACACCATGAAATGCCTCACAAGAGGAGATTAGCTGGAGCTGCCTCATCTCCCCAGTGTCCTCCCAGGTCCTGCACACAGTTTTTTGTCCTATTTGATACCAGCTAGGACATATATGGGGACAGCTGTGCTAGGACAGCTGGGGATTTTTGCAATTCCTATCAGTGCAATCTCTGTTGTCCATGACATGACTCATGCACTAAGGCTACAGGGAAAAAACACAGAAATTATCCGGGGACTGTACCAGCTTGGAGAGTTACAAAAAACGTCAGCTCCTGTCACAGCAACAGAGAAGAGGAAAGAGAGCAAAAAAAGTGTGACTAACTGTTCCTAAATATACACGAGACATGAACCAGAAAAGAAGCTGTGTTACTATGGCTGGGGAGTTCATGAGTTTGTGATTCACAGCATTACAGGGCCCATTTGGCATGCAAAAAGAGAGGATGATGAAAAGAATAGTTAGTAATGGAGAAAAAGCTAGACGGAACACACCAAGATGCTTACCCCTGGGAAAGAGAGCACAGTCAAGTACGACCGACAGCCTGGGAAAGGGAGTCAGGTCCTTTTGTTCATTTTCCAAAAATTGTGTCTTATTTCTGTAGCTAGAATACTTGAAAGACTGCCCTCCTTCCCAGTGATGCAAGAGCACCATGAACTCCAGTGCTCAGTTTATGCCCATCTCAAATGGATGGAATGGCACAATGTTCTTCAAACTCCTTCTGAAACCAGTCAGCCATATACTGGCATGGCCACATTTTGTTCTTTTCTTATTTCAGAAAGTATTTTAAGCAAGCAAAAGAGGAGAAAAGGACATAACAGCTCCGTTGTTCTCCTGTTGTGGTGCAAACTGTCAGCACGCAATTGCTTAGATCACCACTGCTGAAATGCTTGCAGGTAGCATTTCTGTTAAACTTTCACCTCCTTGAAAACAAAAGTGTTCGAAGTAGGGATGAAGGAGAATGATTTGCCTTAGGGATGCCCTTGTCGACTCATGTGATTTCTGTTGAAAATGGTCTGGATCTAAAAGACCACAAATGTGTTTGATGTTCTTCATATATCCTTCAGCAAAAGAACCGGGAGAACAGTCATTGTTCGTGTGAGTTTGCATTTTCAATAACACACAAAATAAGCTATGCCCTGCCAGTTTGGAACAAGCTCTGTCCTGCCTTGATGTACCCATGCTGTGTCTCCTTTACTGTGTGTGTGGGAAGAAGATGGGCAAGAAGGAGGGAAAATAACACTCATAGGGGAGAAACAGGACTGGGGTTGGGGGGAGAGGATAAGCAGAAGACAAATGGAGAGCAGCAAATGATCTATTAAACAGAAACAAGACACAAAGAAGGAAGAGAAAAAAGATGAGATAGGGAGGAAAAAGGCAATGGAGAGAAAAAAGCTAAAAAGATACAGGTGAAGAAGAAACTACGAACTCAGAAATCAAGCAGGCAGGCATGAAGAGAGAGATAAGAAAGGAAGAAAAATAATTGAGCGTGCAAGGAAAATCAAGGAACACTTAAACTAACACTCCCACAGAAAAGGAGCTGAAAAGCAAAACATGGGATAAGTCAGACAGTCAGGCTGGTAAGATGGCAGGAAACAAACAAAAGAGGAAACATGGCATACAGTAACAAAAGATGCCTTTAATGATGCTCCCTAGTAAGATATTTTGACAATTATTTGTTTTGATGTGGCCCTGTGGTTACTGTGATATGGATGACTTCTGGCTTCAGACCAGAACTCCGAGCAGCAAGCACAAGCAAAGCAAGTTGGGAGCGATGGCCACAGTTATGACTGTAAACCCAGAGTCTCCTGAGTGAGGGAACGGTCACATAGAAAATCTGTGGTAAAGCAGAGAACTGCACCTCTATTTGCTTTCTCCTTCATGTCAGGAGTCCTTCCACCTTTCCTTCTCTGGATTTGACGGATGGATCCCTCCTCCACCACCATTACTCACCTCCAGTTTGGACACTAGCCTAACCATAATCTAGGAATAATGGGACAAGTGTACGGTAAACAATTCAGTCTGCTGCCACTGGTAATTTCTCTAGGACAGAGTACAGTCCCCTTTCTGCACTGTGAATAAATAACTCCAAATTGTTTGGCTGCCTTCCTGCAAGGTTAGGACTCCTCATCAATCGGGGAACATAGACCCAAGTTATGAAATGAATTACAGCCAACGAGTGCAAGTCAAGATAAGGAAATGCCACTGTAACTTTTTAAGGAAGATTTCACAATTAAAAAGCTACAGGAATGAGGGATGCCATCACCGGAAAACTGTGGCAGTCCATGGGATGCTGTCAGATCACAGTGCTTGACATGGATGTCCTTACCACATCCATCTGAGCTTTGAAATGCTACTCTGAATCACAAGGTGTCTCCAAGGCTTCACAGTGCCAGCAATGCCTTGGCACACTGCAACAGTCCTGCAGGGCTGCCAAACCACCCACTCACGCTGTAGGCGCATACCTGGATGCACCAGCCATCTCACTGATTGTAGCAGGACCATTTATGAGATAACAAACTATTCACCCATGCAGGGGCCTATTGACAGGTTAAAAACAACAGGAGTGTCCTCTTCCACCTGAACCAAGAAGAGGATTGGAGCTGAGTCCACAGCCCACTCTGAAAGGCTCAGGGATGCCTGATGCCTGGGGGGAGCAGGCACCGCTGCCACCCCGGAGTAATTCAGACCACTCACACGGGAAAGGGAGCACAAAATCAGCCACAGTCTGTCCTCTTCTGTGTCTGTTATGCCAATAAAGTCTAAATGCAAAATGGAAGGGTTTAGCACAAAAGCTGCAGGTAAATCTCACTGATGTATACTTTTTTCTTTTCATAAGATTGGCCATGCTCATGCTTAGCCTGAATTTTTCTAATTGAAACATCTCAGGTTCCCTTATAATATGAGTCAACAATAATGAAGCACAGATAAAGATGATCCTAAACTAAAAGGCTTTGCTATAATGAAAGAAACTACTGTTATCTAGAGCCACAGAACAGCCACATTTAATTCCGCACTCTGCACTTTACCCCAAAGAAATATGAATTACATTCCCCTTAGTCCCCTTGCGTGGTGTCATCCAGCACAGGCACATCGGAAGTGATGAATACATATATCAAGTGAAGAGTTAGGATAATTTCCTATTGTTCTACAAGTAAGAGATTAAACTGCTACTATCCTGCAGAGTTTAAACAATGTGCTTGTAATAAAACTGATGCCATAGTATGTAATCAGAAGTCTAACAGAAAGTTTGACATGCTTAGTGCAGCAGTCATATGTAAAACGTGTGCAGTGTAAACAGCCAGACCCTTTAATTTTAGTCTTTGCTCCAAAATGAAACCTCAGGCCAGGTGTCTCTAAAGACTTGCTGATGTCCCTGCAAGAGGACTGAGACGGAATTTCTGCAGACAAATGATACAAAACCTAGACTCCCTTTGTGCAAGCAGCAATTCTGTGGAGCCTATCAGAAGACGGACTCGATGTGAGCCTGCTAGCAAGCACATCAGTTCCACGTGTGACTGCATGTGGAAATTGAGAAGTTTATCATCTCAGTTATCCTGCTTATTCCCCAGTTGGTTCAACAGTTCTACACACATCTCATATGACACCAGGGATATCTACTACATCATCTGATGTCTTCCTCATGTTACAAACGTCCCACAGATATTCCCCTCCAGTTTCCCTAAATGAAAGTACTCAAGCAGAATACAGCCATGCAGCTCCATGGATCCTGCTGGGCCACAAGCAAAGCACTAGGATCTCAATGACCTCCCCATTCTCCATTTCCTAAGGGAAGTGCAGAGGGTGACACAGGCAAGAGGCAGGGCTCGAGCACCAGCAGTGCCTCACCGGGCTGGCCTGTGGGGGCCGAGGAGGATGGTGGGGGAGGCTAGAGAAGGGCCACAACAGAGATGGAGGGGCAGAAGACAAGGAGTGAGGGATTGGGGATGGATCTGGATGCGTTGGGTGCCACCCAGCAGCACTGCCCAGCAGGAAGAAGCTGCAACAGGGCGTGGGCTAGGCAAAGCCGGGAGGCAGGCAGGCAGGTGCAGCCAGCCCTGAGTCAGGGCCCAAACCTATGGCCTTCTTGCAGGTCCCAGGTGGGGCAGCCATGGGCATCTGCCTGTGCCCTTCTGAGGGCAGGATCAGGGCCTCTGCGCCTGCTTACGCCTGGAGAGAACTCATGTGAGGCTGAAGCCTATTAGCGTTCACCCCAGCCATTTTAACACATCCCAGCTAGGATTAGGCAGTGAAGAGTCCAGACTGCACCACAACCATCACTTGTAGTGTAAGCATGAGGAAGGAAGCAAGGCTTTCAAGGTTCATCACAAGAGACCGCAAGCTTTGCTCAAGATGTAAGCAACTGCTTGAGAAGCACTGTTAACTAAAAATAAAACAAAAAAAAAGTCAACAAAAAATCCCCACAAGTTAACCTGTGTAACCTCACTGCAGATCAATGAATACCCAACACTGATCGGACTGATCGGTACCTGCTTTGTAAGTCGTTCAGGTGCAATTTGCCTACATAATGGGTGGCTGATGAGACAGTGACGATCCTAGCGTTGTGACTGTGCGTTCCTGATTGCTTCAGCGTATCCAAGAGGAGGTTAGTCAGCAGGAAGTGTCCCAAGTAGTTCAAGCCGAAGTGCTCCTCAAACCCATCCTCTGTCTGCCTTTCAGGGACCAGCATCACCCCAGCTGGAGGAGAGAGGGGAAACCAGTTGATTTATTTCAGAGAAGAAGCTTGACAGAAGGAATGAGGATCTCCTGCTGCAGAGGGTAAACATGGCATTTAGAGCAATGAATGACTGCTGATGGCATGTGAGGTGTGTGTCGGACACTGACTGATTCCTGCTGAGAAAAATGTCAAAATCCCCACTTGAGTTCCTTTAGCCAGAAATCAGGTAGTATGACCCTCTCCCTCCCCACCTGCAGGATCACAAGGATAAATGAAAAGTGTGAAAAGTGTTCCGAAGACATTAAAAGGTGATTCAACCCTATAGTGGCATGCCAGAATTCAGTGTTGCAGGTCCACAACAGTGGTAAGTCCAGCTCGTGGGAGCTGGGTGATCCCAACAACACTCTCTCCATCAAAGGGCTCAGAGGAGTAGAGACACAACCAAGCCAAGCAGCAGATCTGCTCTCCCAGACAGCTTTCTGCTGAGCCTGGCTTGAGTTTAAAGATCTGCTGAGTCTTTGTCTGAAATCTGCAACTTCAATCTCACTGCTGTGGGTAAGAAAAGATGTTGTAAATTTACCCAGTATATATTAATTACCCTGTTTATATGCAGCTGCATATTGAAACAACTTTTTGAATGCTTATTTTGGCAATAGTTTTGCATATATTTCTAGAAACCACAATTTTCTAACTCAGTGCCTAAAATAAGTATCCACATCCCTCACATACAATGTTGATTTCAGCATTTTGCAGAGAATCTTGAGCTAATGTGTGAATTATACTGTACACTGAAGCCGTGTATGG
Organism: Alectura lathami; assembly: GCA_013399715.1. Taxonomy (NCBI): domain Eukaryota; kingdom Metazoa; phylum Chordata; class Aves; order Galliformes; family Megapodiidae; genus Alectura; species Alectura lathami. The sequence goes on along the minus strand of VXAV01006382.1, from coordinate 173,255 downwards.
GTTAGCTATCCCACTCAGTTATAAAATGGATTTTTTAAATGCTAAAGCTTATTCTTATTTTATTAAAATTTAAGTGTCATACAAGTGGACCTGACCTTTGTAATTTAAACGCAGATATACATGGTTCATAGCAAATAATGTTGCAGGCCATTTATCTTCTCACTAATACACATGAATGTGATACAGCAGAAAGGCCTCCTCTGCTCACAGACATAAAAAGGGTCTCAGCTTCACCCTCACACTACTTCACATTTCCATTAAAAACCCTTTAACTTCTCATTGCCTGACATCAGACCAATGATGGCATATTAAATTCCCACTTAGAATTACTCATGCTGTGTGTCTGCATCTCTCCTTCTTTAAGGGGTCCAACCATCAGACTGCTCTGCTTTGCTACTCCTGCTCAGGCTGACCAGGTTACGTTTTCAGGATCTTTTTAGCACAGTTAACACCCATAGCTTCACCCATAGATTCATGTATGGGCTGCCCATGAGCACACACATCAAAAATAGCTGGCTCTGAGAGGAAACACAGCTCAGAGTGAAACAGGAACATTTTGTAGGAGTGGAGATTAGCCACGCTACTGTTTGTAAAGAAAGTATGAAACAGCATGAAAAACAGGGAAAACGCAATGGTGAAAGGACATAAAGAAAATGCATAAAACATAGCAGATGGAAAAGAAAATGCAGGTGAGGAAGAGAGCAGAAGAGAATGGGAGAAGCAGAGTGAGTAAGGGGAAGGAAGGAGAGAAGACAGAGGGCCGGAATGGAAGGAGAACAAGTAAAAGGTTTGGGTGTAACGCAGCACACTCTCATGCAAAGGAGCTAAGACTGAACATGAACAGAGCCCTTCCTCCACTGCTGGCTGACGAAATGGACAAGTGAAACATGGTGCAGATTACACGCCTGGCCTCGGCGCAAGCTCTGACTGGCATTATCTGTCATCACAGCCACTTTCCCAGGTCCCTCGGAATATCAGGAAAACCCAGTCACCGGATGTGGTGTCTCTGCATGACATATCTCATCTTTAATAATGGAAAGACGCAAATTAGAGGGTGTCTGTCTGGGTGTCCCGTTGTATTCTCCTTCCTCGGCAGCACTTACTCTGAGGCATGTAACTGCTCACATAGCTGGAGAACAAAAAAGACTTCCTTTTTCTCCATAACCCACCTGTGCAGCATACAATGACATCCAGAACAGTGGCCTGGCCTAAGCACTGGTGTGAAGGTTACAGATGAACAGAAACTGAGACAAGCTCTGCTGCCACTTGGAGCTTTCATGTTTTCTGGGATGTGGAGCAGAGGGAAAGGGTGGGAGGGACAACAAAGTCTCAGCCAGCTGCAATGTGAGTTTTAGCAGAGATGAGGTTTGTCATGGGCAGATGGTAGCAACACTGCATCTCTGAGTGCAGGAGCTGGTACACGGAAATGATTAACAGGGCCCATCCTGCCCTGCAAAGCTCTAAAACTTGGAGAAAGAAGGGGGAAGCAGTATATTATGTATATTAGCAGCAACACAAATCAAATGGAAGCCCAAAAAAGGAAGAGAACATAAAGCAGCCCTTGCACAGCAAAGCAGATCTGACCCCCAAGTGTGTCTTGGTCTCCCTGAGCTATGGTGGGGCTCGCTATAGGGCGCCCCAGTAAACACACACATTTCTGCTGGCAGAGTCAGATGGAGGGCTGGAGGACTTTGTCCAGAGAGAAAAGTACTTCAGATGGCTGCTACAGCCATTCAGCTGTGCATCCCAACCAACAAGCAAAGCCTGGCAGGCCATCATTGCTCCCACGGCCCTATGCTGCACTGACTCCCCTTTGGCCTCCAGAGAGGTGTGGGATGACAGGAGTACACACAGGCTCTGCCCCTCCACCCCAATTAGCTTCCACCATCTGTGCTGCACTTTCTGGAAGCAGAAAACAGACCTGAGCTCAGGTCGGGAGATGGACAAAAAATACGCTCATGCAACACACAACTGTTAAGATACATTCCCTAAGATTATCTCGGTCATTCTCTGAGAGCTTCCTCTGAGCAGAAATGTGGTCAAGTACTTCAGCAAACACAATCACCCCTGCTTCGATTTGTTGCTGGTACAATTCCCTCTTTGTCTTCAACAGCTGCTCAAACAATACTAATGCAACAACATTGAAAGGTGTTGCAAGTCCACAACCTTTTTTTAAAAGGCTTTCATCTTTGAGGTGGTTTGTATCAAGGCTTTCAACAAACAACACCCTGCAATTTGAAGGCACCTTCTCTTAGCTGAGGAGAAGCCATTTTAATTCATTGAGAGTGAGTGTGCAAAGCAATATCCAACAGGCAAGGGCTCCTTTTCTGACAAAAGGAAAAACCTTGTAAGTGTAGCAACATTTTTTTTTTTTTTAAATTTAAATTATTAACTACCTAACATTCAGTAGGTACTAAAAGTGGCATGCTATTGATTTTCTTTTGTCCAGAAACATCATCAGCTTTACTCAAGGGCCCTGAAGGGTAACTCAAAGAATGAAAACTGCTTCTATTTTTAATTGTTTCAATTAATCTGATGCTATTTGATACGTTAACATTTTTTTTTTTGTCTTACCTATTCAGTGTAAACTAAGATTTCATTTGCTTGTTCTTGTTCTTCCAGCACAGAGTACTACCCAATATCTATCTGATTTTAATTTCCATTCGTCAGTCTCCTCGTGTTTTTAGATCACATGTCAAATTTGAAGAGGCAGCATACAGGCCACTAACATCAAACACCTCAGTTCTGATATAACCCTCTTACATATTCTTTCCTCAGATTTAGCTAGATTGTTTCCAGACAAAAAAAAAGTGTCACTGATGCGAGCATGGCATTAGGAAATGAATTAATAAATAAGCTGAAAATGAGCTTTTGCTTTGCAATTGACTAGCTGTTACTGAAATGTTCAGGGAAAAGGCTGACAGAATGCGTGTATAAAACTGCCTAAATGACACAGTGATGTGTGATTTTGCAACTATGTTGAGTGATTGTTCTTATTACAAAGTAATAAGTTCCAGTGTGCCACAGTTATTTATGTATTATAATTAGTTCGGATTACACACATTTTAATTAGTTATAAAAAATTTAAAAATCTTTTTTTATTCTACTGAGTAGGAAGTGGAGGGCAGAGAGAATATTTTTCTTTCAAAGCATGAATATAACTCAAGAGAATTGTCTTTGTAATCATTCATCTGTCATGACTGCCTATAAAAATTTCCAGTGCCGCTCTTTGAGATCCATCAATGAACTAATCTTATGTGATTTTAAACGTACAATGAATCTGATACTGCACACAACACAGGTAAAAAGTTTATGAGAGATGAAAGCATTACAGCTCAGGCATACCGCAGTTTTATTGGATTATATAAGAAGATTTGTACCATGCATGCCTGTGCTGCAGATGAAGGTAAACACTGCTGTAATTCCTGTACCTCCAGCTGCACAAAGCATCTTTCAACTCTATTACAGATCTAAAAATACAAGTATTTCACCTGTTAAGATTTATTTACAGTGAGCTACATAGAGGTTTTAAAGGTATTTCTATCAAAAACACTTAAAATAAATGAAAGATAACACAGGCAAGATTTAAAATCTCTCTTCCAGATGCAGATCAAAATGCCTTCTTTCTCAGGCAGGCTCATGGAGCTGGGTTTGGAGGCAGTGCCCCTACATGCCATCCCTTTATCCCTGGCATCCCAGAGGAGTGACTGGCAGTGCAAGAGGTCAGTTGCATGCGTTAACACCTTCACAGCAGGAGAAGAACCTATATAACCACATTCACCTAACTCTTGCTGTTAGCAAGAGACACACACTGTTCCAAAAAGCTGACTAGAGAGGGTTACTCCAAATGAAAGTGAAAAGCTTCTTCTACAAACAGGCTTTGTACTTTTGCCCCCAGGAATGCAGGCACACAGGGCAACATACCCCACTTACCAGAGTTCCCAAATTGCTCTGCTCTGCACATACATACACCAAGAGATCTACCAATGGATCTGCCTAGCTATGTATCACTGTAGTTCACCTCTCTCCTAAACAGGGACAGCCACAGTGGAGTAAACAACTCAATAACTGTACAGCTGCTTAAACTAGTTTGTTTGCTCCACCTCATTCAGTTGTGCCATGCTATTCCAGGATATGTCCATCCTGTGGCCCGCTCCTAGCTAGTGAGGAAAGAGAAGGTGCAAAGCTTTGTTAGAAGAATTGCCCTCAGAGGCTCCTACGGGAGACACAACTGTACCAAAATAACTGTTTTTTACTGGTATGCCTTGTCTGGGCTGCAGAGAGTTGGACTTACAGCACTGTTACAAAACAGTGCTTGCTAAAAACACTGCTTCCTATGTCTGTAACACAGAGACCAGTGCTGGTTCTCTGTGCATCTGCTGCTATCCCACAAAAGCATTCTGAGTCTAGACAGGACCACACAGAAGCCAGATTAATGATGTATCAAAAAAACAAACAAACAAACAAACAAAAAAAAACCTCCAAAGAGTTAAAAAAAAAAAAAAGGTAAGCTTGATACAGCTCCCCAGTGACACATTCCTCAGGTAGAGGGACTTGTGTAAGTAGTTTTCATTCTTGCACTTCCTGGTATCAAATTGTGTGTGTGTGTTCTTTCCTTCTAAAGAAAACTTGGAGGAAACAGAAGGAAAGCAAGGAATTTCATGCTGTGGCATAACAATCATATCCATATGGCACCTACAGTCCAAACAAGAGGATCTGACCCTCAGACACAAGGACTCTAGCCAGCTTCAGTGGTGGGACACAGCCCCATGCTTGGACCTTCCCTGGAGGGGACTGCATACCTGAAAGCAGGTTTGTTAACTGCTGCTAGGACTGAGCCCTGGGCTGTGGAGCAGAGCTGTCTCCAGCAGGTTTGGTCTCTCCTGCTTCTTCCCAGGAGAGGAGCTTGCCTCTGTTCTGCTCCCTCCCCTACTCCAGCATCAGGTGACCCAACACTGATCTTATCAAGGAGCAGCATGTGTGCAGTGGGGAGGGGAGCAGTTCAGCCCCAGACATGGTTATCAGTTTCATCTGCCTCTCTTGTTCCCTGCAAACAGGGAGTTCACTGTCCCTAATTTTCTCACCCAGTCACCCTAGCTCCTTTGTGCCTGAATCCCATTGGATCTCACACTGCCATCTGCATGCACTGCCACTCACACACCCCTCGCCCTTCCCTCCCATCTGAGGCTGGTTTCCTTACGGGGCCAGTAGGTTCCCACCAGCCTCCCCATCCCTGGGTCAGCTTCCACCATCAAGGTGACACAGAGGTGGGTGTGAGTTAATTTGTAAAAATTATATGGCTAGTCAGGGGCTAGACAAAAGAAAGATTATAATCAGGTCCCAACTTGGGAAAATAATTCCTGTATCTTTTAAATGTCTGTAAATTCACACACACACACACAAAAAAAAATAGATTATTGCAGAATTTCCATACTGCTAGAAAAGGCTCATTCAGTTTGTGCGCAGTGGAGACTCTAGGCCTCAAGATAATGACTCAGTCCTTGTGAATTATGTGCTGTCCAGTCACCTGCAAAGGGAACGAGACCTCTTCTAGAGCTGAAAGGTTCTCACTGGAAAGCTGTCTCCCCATCAGCACAGTCTTCTGCCATCTCTAACTTCTGACCTCCCAGGCTGACTGTTCTAAACCCTCAGAGCCTCAGCTGCCTCTCTTCTATTTCAGTTCTCCACACCCCAGCTTCTTGTATAAGTCTCTCTCTTGGAAGTTACAGGTTGGATGGGTTCCTGGGCAGTTTGATCTAGTGAGCTAGTGGTTGGCAGCCCTGTCCATGGCAGGGGGGTTGGAACTAGATGATCTCTGAGGTCCCTTCCAACCCAAGCCATTCTATGATTCTATGATTCTATGATTCTATGATTCTATGATTGTCCCATCTGCATTCAGAGTGGGCTTCTCTCTTTTCTACACCACAGGTTTTGTTCTCTTGCCTAAAAACCCAGCAGCCAGCACTTGCAGAGAGATGTGGTCACGAGCAACTCAACGCCATCAGCTACAGCAGCTCACCAGCCATGTCTGTGAGACATTTAGGTCTGGAGAGTGCTAAAATCACCTCCCATCTCCATAGCCATGCCCCAACTCCAAATCAAGGCAAAACCCAGACACCCACCACCTCCCTTCCACCTCCTTCACCCCACAGCCTGCTTTTGATGGCACAGTGTTCAGAGAGGAGCCAGGGTCCCGGTCTGGACAAGAGAGTGGCCAGGAGGCTGAAGCCAGCCATAGCGACCATGCTCACCACAGCTCAGAGGGAGCCGGGGAGAGGAGAGGGAACACTGGCGCCCAGTATTGTGCTCGTGCTCCCTGCAGCGGCTCTGGGCTGTGATGCCAGTGGAAAGACCTGCTCAGTCCTGAGTCAGGACATGCTTGGCACAGGCAAAAAAACGTGCAAGATGTTTTTCACACTGGAATGCTTAACAGGCTTCTGTCTTGACACAGCGTGGGAATGTTCTGCTGGTGGTGAAAGGTTCATCTATCTCTGACACAAAGGCTGCACCTTGCTGGCAATCAAGTTCCCAATTCCAAACTATCACAACATGGGAAGAGGTTTTCTAAAGAAAACTGTATCATTTGTGACATCATAAAAAAAAAAAAAAATAAGATGTTTTTGTTGTTCTTATTTGGAAACAGATAAACTCTTTTATCTGGCATTACAAATAATAAAAATAAATTAAATTAGCCTAAAGCAGATAGTTGGCATCCAAAATTTTTAGCCCAAACATTAAAAGTTTGTCTAAATAGTAAGGAACTGCCAACTAATGTCTGCTGCTAGCACTCATGCATTCACCTACAAGGGAGGAGTGGACTGTATTAGCTGTGCCAACTGAGATAAACCAGTGCATCTTTCCAGCTCTTAGTTTATCAGCAGGCTAAAGGTTTTTTTGTTGGTTTGTTTTTGTTTGTGTTTTTGTTTTAAAAAAAAAAAAAAAAAGAAAAAAGCAGATAATCCACATCCGAGGAAAATGAGAGCAACAACCTAAACCTGATGGGTTCAGCACAAAACTGAACAGGCTATAATACCTCAGGTTCACTTTCTGGTTCAATGCCATGCTACAACATAGTGAACATACAGGAGCACAGGCTAGTTCCCTGGAAAATGTATCAGCTAAAAAAAGAAAAAATGATCCATAACTGAGGGGTTATTTTTCTACACTATAAATCAGAGCATTCATAATTGAGTGTGACTGGAAAAAACAAAACAAAACAACAACAACAACAAAAAAAAACTTTTTTCTTTCCTAAAAATATGCTAAGTGTTTTGTTATTTGTGTTGGCACAATGGTGAGTTATCCCCCTTACAACCAGAAAATATGCAAGTCAATCATAGCTTTTTTATTCAATAGAAAGTTTTCCTGAAGTAAAACATCCTGTTTTGCAATTTGTATAAAAATATTTTTACCTAAAATATATGCAGACATTAGGTAAGAATAAACCATGGCTCATTCCTGCCTCTCAGAAAAGCCAGTGGCAAATGTCCCAAACACTTAAGCAGAACCGGTTGGGTTTCCACCGTAGCTGAATTTTGTATCTGTCTTCCACTGATAAAAAAATCACTTTCAGGACATAAAAGCAAGTGGGTCAAGAACCTGCAGCATATGGAGCCTGAGATACGTCCTTCTTCACAAAATGTTTGATACCCCAGACACAGAAAAAGCTTTGGAAATAATCAGAAAGACAAAGATAACATCAAACAGAAAGTCAAGACTTTCATGAATGAAATCCTTACAGTTTGACATTCGGAAGTAACCTAAAGTTGCTCTTCTGACATATTAGTTATTCAAATAAAAAATAAACCTTTTATAAGAAATTTGATATCTTTATATAGGATACATATCATTCTGGCAGGCAAGGATGCTACCCAAGTATAATAAAAGCTCTAGGTGATGGCTGCTGCTAAAAATCTGGGCACTAAGTGAACGTCAGCATTGCACAACCCTCAGTGGCTCTGAACAAGCTGGGCTGGATACTGTAAGCAGGATCACGGTGCTCTGACACATGTGCCCAGGCAAGTTGCCTCCAGTACCCAAGACAGCCACTACATGTAAAGCGCGGGGTGATTAGCAAACCTCCCCGTAATTTCCAGTCATCTCCCTAATAAAGATACCTCTGCTGAAAAAATCTGACTAAAAGTCATCAATCACGCGCCAAGCTTCTTCAAAAAACCTGCCTCTGAGAGCATCATCTAATTGTAGAACAAATTTATATTGTATGTTATTGTCCTTATGACTCTTCTAGTTTTGCCAGTCATTCATGGAACAGCCATTTTAAACCAAATTCTGAACGTCTCCCAAAGGCCCAGCCTTTATAGGTAGGTACCTATCAAGGTACGTATAAAATTGTTTGTATTTGTTATATTCTCTTGTTCTTACCCTCAGGTTTCACATTTCTTCCAAAGATTTGATCCTGCAAATACTCAAACACAAGAATGATTTAATATATGATCAACAACGACAGCAGCCACAGCCCTACTCCATGCTAATGGCTCTGTGCAAAGGGTTATGGCTGGACTGCACATGGCTGAACTCTGTGGAGGTAAGACAGAGGAACATGTAGATATTTCACATGCTTACCTCAGATACAGCTTTTATTGTGCTGTAGAAACTGAAGAGGGAAGCTTATAGAGACTTCCTCATTCTATCAAGAGACAGATTTCTCAGATGATCCACAAATTATGGAGTATGAACCTCTGAATTATCCAGCAGCTCAAAATTATTGATTTTAAATTGGCTCAGAAAGGTTTCAACTCAAAATATATTAAATGTAATCTGCCTGCAATAGACTAATAATGTACTGAAATCTGTAAACTCTTTTTCTGCTCATGTGCATGCCAAGGCATATACTAAATGTAGTTGTCTCTCAGTCCTTTTCTATCCTGTAGCCAAAATCACAAATCATTCAGTAAACTGCAACAGAGAAGGCAGTTGCTATTTCATTTTTAATGAACTAGACGATGTACATTTGGTATCTGGACCTATTCTGTTATCGCTAAAGATGTGATTTTGGTGTTAACTCATGTGGTTTTAAGGTGATTAGGTAGAATAGGAAGAACTCATTAGTAAAAGCAATATCTATAAGATATTGAGAAACTTTTCTAGCATGCAGAGAAAATGACTGATTTCAAGTTAGAAAAAATCTCTCTAGCACGAATCGGTGACTACTGCTCATGGAATTTTACAAAATTTTTTACATCTGTTCCTTCTGCAGCCTCATGAAAATAGAAGACTTTTTAATACATCCTAACAGTAACACTATTTTAGTGACTATTAAATGATTACACTACTGTAGATGCTGTAACATGCTACATACTTTTCAACTGTACAAATATAAAGCTCTTTCAAAAAAATAAAAATAAAAAATTGGCACCCAATTGCGAATTAGTGGCCATTTAGCTAACTTTTTTACTTTTTTTTTTTTTCTTTCTCCACAGAAAAATGCATTACATTGTGGTGTCCTAAGACATTTTGGTGTCCCTCTTTACCCCTGGCACATTTTGTTTGTAAAGAATATTTATGCAATACAATATTTGCATCTTTAATATGCTTTGTTTATTTTAAAAAACAAGAGCTGATCATGCACATTAGTGTTGCAGAAAGCATAGTAATGGAACCACAGGCTTTTATTTGTCAGCTGAAATCATGTGTGCATTCAACCATTTTTTTCCTTTCAAATTAGAAATTAGAAAGTTAAATGCATATGCTAAAATCAGCGATAGCAAAAACAGAAGAGGTGACTACAGTGCGCGCTAATCTCCAATTTGAAAGCCGTGAATATTCATGTTAGACTTCTTAAAATACCTGAAGTGGTTGGATACCTAAATCTTACTGAAATTCTTGCGGGATCTGGGTATCTGGCTCTAGAAGAATATTTAGGAGTTTGGCATTAAATTAATTTCCAACTAGATCCTTGAGCCAGGCAAGTAATGGAGAGCGGATGCATTTTTAAAAAAATCACCAGTAACCTTGGAAACTGCAGAATTTCATAATGATCTTAGGTCAAACGTGGAGCATTGATTATTTACTTAAAATGGCGATTCATGCCAAATCACCTATATTTAATAATATTTCAGCATTAATTTCACAGTTTGCATTATTGTATCATGTCAGAACTTTCCTCAGTTCATCTTGAAATGATTTTTTTTTTGTTAGGCTCCCAAAAGCCCACATCAAGTATCATATACATTCACATACAAATACTTTAAATGCTCATGGAGATATGATGTGGACAGATCTCTAATGTATAGATATGATTATACCAATCCATTTTAAAGATTTTAACAATTAACAGACAACAAAGTTTTCTGGCAGAAACCACACACGCTGCTGACAACATGCTCAGCAACTTGTCTGCATAAAACACGAAACTATTGCAAGCCTCGTCCTCTCAGGGACCCAGGCTTGTTTCTAGGGGATCGTGCAATTGCAGGCAGTGGAGCTGGCAACTGTGATGAGGCTTCTGAGTAAGTAGTGCCTCCAGCCCTGAGTCCATGATGAGCTGAATGGCTTTCCTTAGTGCA
>VXAV01006382.1:143654-162699 GCA_013399715.1 Alectura lathami | reverse complement strand
GAAAAAGCCTGCTAGTCAGCCCAAATGTCAGAATTTGTCTTGTGTGTGCTCAGTACTGATGGAAAGCCAAGAGTCAAGTTCCAAGGGTTTCTGCATCAGGCCACTGCTCCTTTGTTAGACATTTTCATGTTCCTCTCATAAAGAGCAGTTGAACTCTAACACTGGTAACAAATTTGAATGTGACAGATTATTTACAAGAGCAAGCAAAAAGGACTATAAAATGGGGCAAAGAGCTTTTAGAAGTGGAGACTGATGATGTGCCAGGTCATGGTTAGAGACTAACCAAATTATAAAGGAGTCTTTGCAGCAGCTTTGGATGGATCACTTCGATGATTCTGTTCAAGTGTCAGTAAAAAGCAGGATTAGACCATTCATTTCACTGTTGTTTCTAACAAGATTTTTTTAAATAACTGAATTATTTTCCATCTCTAAGTGTTTTGTTACCAAGCATAAGTGAAATCAAATGCCTTTCTTGCAGGTCATGAAAATATAGTCTGATTCAGGCACATACTAGTCTCAGGCTTCCTTCTCTAAAGAAGCTCTGGGTCTTTAGTCTTATATTAAGCAAATAATGAAATCTGTTTTCACCTAACTTAGTTGCTTGATTAAGGAGATGCATTTAACTGCAATGTTATCTGTCCCGCTTCAGCAGCAGCTGGGGCAGAACCAAGTCCTTTACTCAAGAGGGCTTCCCAGCCATGCTGTCATTTTAGCCCCATTATTTCTCCCCAAGCTGTCCCCAAATCCCACCACAAAACCCTAGCTTTGTTCTGTCAGGAAGCTATTAGAGGGCTGCCTGATGGGTGTGCAGATCTCAAAAACTTGTGTTCCACAAAATGCTACGTTTTCAAAATGCAGCTTTGTTCCTATCTGTGTAACAGCTTGCACTGTGCATCTTTAGAAGAAGGCATGTCCAATTAGGAAGATGTTGTAGCCAGGATTAAATATCCACTGCCATTAAGTATTTCACAACTAAAATAAAAATTGTAGGCTTTTTTGATTAATGAAATAAAAAGCAACACTTCCTTAAAAAAATCATGAATGTTTCATATCAATCAGGAAATAAAATACTCTTGAATTTTCATTGCAATATTTGCCTTACTGAGAGCTCTTTAAGGCATCAACAAATGTAACAAAATCATTTCTTTGCAGCACGTTTGCCCTTACCTGGACTGAAGGGGGCACAAGGAAAAAGAAAGTGTTCTTTGGAATGCCTTAACAAAAACACATGCAAGTAACTGGGAAAACAAGAGCAGCAGCATATAACAGCAGAAAGCCTCTAAAAGAAACTTCTAAACTCTTGCTGGCAGGTTTTTCCTGTAATCAAATACACAGGAGAAAATTCCCCATTAGGAAAGTGAACACAGAGCATACAGGGTTTTGGAGGAAAATTACTCTATGGGCTACTTTCCAAAAATACAGTGGCTATAAAGCATAATTAGATGGCAAGTATGTGCATAACAACGTTTAAATCCCTAAGAGTAACGAGATTCATTTGATAATTGTATGAATGCAAGATAAATGTCGTCCTTTTAATTTGTTCTGTGACCACTGGGGATGCAGCTTGATGGACAACCTTCCAACAGCACCCTGATCTAAGCAGTGACTGCTCTGAGGTCTGTGGGTAATTTGCTACACTGTATTTTACATGGATTGACCCCCAGCCCAGCTCACCACACAGCCACAGGAAACACCTGTGTTCATACAGGAGAAGTATAAAGGGAATGAAGGTTAACAACACAAGGAGGGGTGGCTCCCAAGTGTTCAACCTGCTCAGCTGACGCTCCGTCATGAACTGCAGCTTGACTCCTAGAAAGATGTCCCCATTAGCGCAGCCGTGCTGTAACCTGCTGTCTGGCTATCGATCTGAAACATTAAGCAGTGGATGACATCTGTCACGTCCCCACACAGATATGTAAAGAGAAAATAGAACTCACCGTTATTCACCAGCACATGGAGTGGACAATTCTTTGCTCTGAACTGCTGCACAAATTGCCGAATAGACTTCATGGAAGCCAAATCACAGTATAAAAACTCCACTAGGAGAGAAGAGATGAACACAGAGTTAAGGCAGTTACGGAAATATAAAAACACACATACAGGACTCTTGTGATAATCTGGGAAAATAAAGTTTTAAAACTAAACTAGGCTTTTGGAAATTGTTGGTAAAGCTGGCTGGTCTCAGAGGACTCCTTTCTTCTCTTCCTTTCCTCCATTTCAGTTTTAAGCTATTGATTCTTCACACAGCAAATACGACGAATGCTGCTCCCAGGGGGTGAAGAGGGGTTTCAAATGGAGCAGCGATGTCCAGATCCCACTGCTTCTTCTATTTCTGCCATTTAGGAAGAGGGCTTACAGCTTTCCAGTGCTGAGATGAACTAGACATGGAAGCTGGAAATCAAATGCGGGGAGGACAAGCCACACTGGGCACCACTGTTTCTCTGTGGTTCTGATGCCAAATATGCTGCTCTATGTTTTTTTATAGATTATCTGCTGAATGCCTCAAAATACATCTAACACCATTTTGGTGTTTTTTTGTTTTTGTTATTTTTTTCTGAAGAAAATATTTCTGACACAAAAATCCTTTGTACAAAGCATTAGTCAGTCATGGACCTTCACTGGAATGTTACAAAATTACTTAAAAAGTAAAAATGACAGATTACCTAAATCCCCCCAGTAGTTTTAAACCCATCAGATCTGAAAATTCTCCTCCTGCCTCAGTTGCTCAGCTGTCTGCCCCTGGCTCTCTGGCACAACTTCATCTGCTGCCGTGCCTTGCGTGACAGCCCCCACAACAGCAGGTGCTATCCCTACAGTTCTTTAGAAACTCTGCAGCGATCAAAAAGAGTACAAAAAGGGGAAAAAGAAAAAAATTGTGAACTCACCCACCTGTTTTAGCTTTTTAGAAAGCATACCTATTGCCTGCCAGGCTTTTGGGTTGTTCAAGCATTAGCTATGTTTTAAGCAAGAAAATGGCTGTGTAGTGTCTATGCGCCTATTCTGGCCTGCCGCATGTCATGGTGGGACCCCAAGATAGCTATGTGTTGATAACGCCATCACAGCCACACCCAGTATCCAAGGACTTTGAGGAGGATTTCCCTGAACCTCTTCCTTACAGTGAATTTTCCAAGAAAGGTCAAAAGGCTTTTAAACCTCAGAAAGTCAGACAGCAATGACCAACCTCAAAGTGACTCAGTCCAGTGGAAAGAAATATGAAGGCTGTGCAACACACACTCCCCTTGCTCACTGTATCCTTGCAGGGTGAGTCCATACCTTAGTTTGATTTCACCAAACTTGCTGACTTTCAGAGCCATAGCAGCCTCTGCCTGGCCCGCAGCAGGGTTTTGGCCACCACGGCTGAGGACTGGGGCTCCCACCCCACATGAGCTCCAGGTCCTTGCTGCATTTCTCCCATCTCCTTACCGCCCCCCCTCCATCCCCAGCCTTATTGCTGCTCCCTTTTGCTCGGCAGGAAGCAACAGCCACGCCTTCCTCACACCTCCTCTTGTAGAAGGAACAGCCTCTAAAAGAAAACTGAAGATACACAGCTCTCCACACACGCTAAAGAAACCTTTCTTACGAGAACATTGAACAATTCCGTAAACAGGCTACAGCACAGCACAGGCTGCAATAAGAGACCTTTCCTGCTACTGTTTTCCCCACTATATCAATTACGTTCACCAAATTGTTTCATCCTGCGACAGTCAAGGCTGCAAGCTGCACTTAGAACGCTTGTGTATAGCAAGTCTGTACAACATGGGTTCAGGCAGGCCTGCAAGCACAACAGCAAGCTGAGTAACAACAACATCACAGTTCTTATTAAAATCCGTTATAGCAGAACATTTCCTTCAGTTCCCTTTGGTTTTACACAGTATAGAGCTTTAATAATCTCTATACATCTTGGACCTACACAATATTAGTCCATGAAAATGGTCTTAGGGAATTTATAAATTACTCAGTGGCCCTTTCAGAGAGAGAGAGAGACTAGATTTCAGCTTAAAAACACTTGACATTCACTTTTTTACTAAATGGTTGTAAAGCCACACCATTTCAATACTGACACACACAAATAGGACTAAATAATTTAAGTTCCCCACAGACCTTTAGGAGATCAGCAATTTCGCTTAATTTTACCGATGTCCTACAACTGGAGGTGGCAAGGCAATGCACAAGTTATTAACCCCTCCTAAAGAACAGAGTTGTTCAGGTCGTTCCCCTTGTGGGCTGGCAGCTATATAAAACCATCACCATAACTGCTCGGATACACAAAACCTGATTGTACTAGTTTATTAGTAAATAATGCAGTAAGGAATGCAGAAGAGCTAAGTGAGTCTTTATGCTAACTCTGCTGTTGCTCTTTTTCTCCAGGCAGCTCATCAAGGAATGAGATTAGGAAAAGCACGATCAGAAGCCACCATACCACCAGTGAAAGAGTCCCTTCTAATCCAAAATTTTCATCTTGTTACAGAAGATGTCGGGTTTCTGTCAGCTGCAGTATTTGATGGCACACTGCGGGATGCAACCACTCCTTCCCTGTATGGATTGTGGCGATGTTGTTGTTTACGCTCCTGGTTTTTGCTAATGCCACTTTATATTTAAGGAAAGCAGGTCTCTGAGAACATTCAGTAAGCTAAATTCTAATCTCTCCCCTCACCCAACCCAAAATTGTCCTTTTCTGCACTGTCAACACCAGTGTGCAACCTACACCAGTGTGGTAAGACAAGTGCTTTTCAGGTTGACCACTACAACCTCATCCTTCCAGGAAGTTAACTTTTTGCTACACCTGTCCCATCTCCCCTCCCATAATTCTCCAGTTTTGCTGGGCGAAGGCTCTTCTGTTATGACTGCACAGTGACTAGATTAATGGGTGAGACTACCATTACTAAGATTATTTACTTGCTTGCTTGGGAAGTGTGTCATCATATTTTGTACTTGTGCACTTTCCATTAAAAGATCAGAACCCACTTTGGACAGGAAAACAAACAAATAAATAAAACCCCAAATTGTTATTTTTGCTCATGGGGCAGAAACTTTAATAGCCAAAGTCCTTACTCGAGCTCCTTCACGCATGGTGGGACTTTGCCGGCTTCACCAGAGGCAGAGCCAGGCTGCCCGAGCTGCCATCCCGCTCTGCAGAGTGCGCCAGACAAGCTGCTCCGAGTCAACCACTGCAGGGCAGTGAACAGGAACTGAGCTGCTTCTTTGTCCCATGGTCTGAGTATTTTGTTTAGTAGTGTACTCAAGAATTACACATTTAGAAGCTAAGGATAATGGTTAGTTTTTAGAATATTTCGAAGTATCTACAAATTGTACAAATCTTCTCTCTCTAAATATCTATTCTCTCTATATATATTCTATATACTATATATTCTACAGTATATAGAATATATACTATACTACATATTTTTTTAAAAATGTCTTTATTAAAGACCAGCATTTAATAATGTGAACGAATGTTCAAACCTGAACTTGAAATAGGAACAGCTCTTCAGAAACACTGAGGTTAAAAAGTTTTCTGTGTGAAGTAGGTATAAGCAAAGAGAATAAAAATGCACAATAACAGCAGGCACACTGAAACATAAGCCAAAATTGATATTTTGATGCCACTTCTCACTGGTTTAGTTTGTCTGCCACTAGACTCCAAATTACTCAAGTACCTGTTCACTGATAAAAACAGTCACTCTGCTTTAGTTTAACAGTACAGTAAGTTTTTAAAATTAACTGGTTCCTTTGTATGCCATTAAGAATAAAAACAGGGAATATAATATACATATAGAATATCTGCAACTAATGCTACAGAAATACTCTAATTTAGAATTATCTCCCATTTTCTCTCTCCTTCTCCTTCCTTTTGCTTTCAGGTACTTCTCAAATGACAGACATGTCTGTGTCTGTGTTTCTCCTAGTAGATACATCCCTTGTTCTTATCTTTGCAATGAAAGCAGACATTTGTGAAGCACCAGTGAAAATGTTCACTGTTAAAAATATCTTAATATTATTTTACTGTAATTTGATGACTCAGTTGTCAGAAAATTATTAGCAATTAAAATATAAAAGAAGTATGATTTCCCAGCAGCTTCTCAATAAAACTGTATGAATCCCACAAAGTTATGCTGGTTTGAAGCACATGGGACCACTGAGCACCCACACAGCTCAGGATCTTTTCCTGCACTGTGCAGTCTTAGCTTGCATCGTGATGGTTGCTGACATCAGAGGACATGAGGGACAGGCACCTTGGAGAGCTTTCTGACACCAAGAGCCCCCCAAGAGCCTGATGCAGGCTCTGCATGCTCGCACTTCTGTAAGTTTCAGCCTTATGGTCGGCTTCCCACACTGCATTTCAGTCTGGCTGCTTCTACATGTTTTACTAGCACACCCTTAATTCTGAACAGCTAGAATCCCCCTCTGCTTTCCATGTCAGCACAGCTGACTCTGATCGCACATTTATTCTGTGCAGTTTTTTTTGAAAAAAATAAAAAATAAATAAGGAAAGGGGCATGAAATGGGAATTTTGATGTCCTACAAAAGGAATCAATCTGCAACCTGGGCACAGGTGGAAGCACACAAGCCCATGTCAGCAGAATGTGACTGCTGTTCACAGAATATTCCTGCGTCATCCGGGACTCACTCAGGGGCTGTGGTGCAGGTCTGCTCAGGCGTGCATGACTACAGAACGTTTTCAAAGAACGACAGAATGCTTATTATNAAAAAAAAAAAAAAAAAAAAAAAAGCAAAGGAAACCCAGACCACCATCAACAAAAAAGTGTGTACCATCCAGTTGCGTATTGGGTACAATGAGAGACAGTCATCACAAATGCAGCCACCACCACAGCATCTCTTACTTATGCTATGCTCCTGCCCTTGTGCACTTGATGACCTCTGGCTTTTACACCATGAGTGCTTCAGAACCTCTTCCATTCTGCATAAGGAGCCAAGATTGACAGGAACTGAATGTTGAAGTGATTAATGCATCGAAAATCCTCGTGTGCGCAATGGTACCTATTTGCCAGGTATCACCTAGCAAAGTGCTTAAGTGCAGTGCCACAGACCAAAATCGTGAGCATACTTAGAGACATACGGCTTGGGTACGATCATTAAAAGATACGCTCACAACTTGAGTTAGACCAATTTGTGTGCAGCCTCCCAGAAGGCAAGTGGGAACACCCAAACTGAGCTGTGGCTTCTCTGAGTCACTCATTCGAGTGTCATCAACTTTAAAGGCAGTCAAAAAAGATTTGCTTCCTGAGCAGCCCTTGGGTGCCATTCTCCAGCCTATGCAGTGTAAAAAGAGCTCTGTACTGGTGTTCACGACATAAAGGAAAATCACATTGGGCAAATGTTAGAAGTTCAGGCTTCCCCCTTCCTTAGGATGGTTTGAACGTTGTCTGCACACAGAGGTACTGAAAAAAAAAAAAAAGCATTCTGCGGTGCTATTTATTAACCATGTAACTTTAACCTACTGTACTATGAGAAATGAGGAAAAAAACCTTTAGCTTTCCAAGAGATACTTCCTCTCTCAGATGTGGAAGGGTAAAATAAAAAAGAAATTTGTCCTCAGAAATAGAGCCATTAGTCTTCGCTACTTTCACCTTCACAAGCAAAGTGTGTGGCCTAGTCCAGTGATCCTGTAACCTGTTCAACAAACACTCTGGTAGCTCTTGTGCAGTGTTAATCACAGTAAGCCACCTTCCAGGGTAAGAACAGTGTTTCAGTTCCATCACTGCCAGTTGCTCCCATTACTGCCAGAATATCAAATCATCACAGGAGAGCTCCCTGAGCAGCTCCACTGTTCGTGTTCCCAGAGATCTGGGATGCAACAGCAATACTAAAGGGAGGGAGTCCACGTAAAGCACCAGAACTGCTCGTGTGTGACTGCTAATCGCAGCACACGCTGGGATGTTACTTAAATATGCTGTCATTTTAGCAGAATTCCTGCACTGCAGGCATAGCATGCTCTGGGTTTTCCAAACATATGAGTGTTATTTGCTGCATAATATTTAATATTTTCTGTTCAGCAGGGACAAGGCTTGAAAAACAAATTAACTGCCATCAACTTCTAAGAAAATTTTAGATGATGGCTGCAGCAGGACAAGGTCAGTGGGATCCACAGCTAGCTCTCAGGGAGAGAAAGGTTATCTCATTTTCCTGTGGGTAAAATTTCCTCCAGATCACTGACTGGGGAGGCTTTATTTTTCTACGAAGAGCATATGTAATCATACATACATAGAACATTTCCTCATGTACTTGCTGGAAATTACATTCCATGTCCCCTCTCCTCCTCTTGAGTTTAGGTCCTGACTACTCAGATTCACAACTGCAGAGAATCAAAGTCCTCTGAAACCCTCCCTTGTTGCTATGGGAAGACTTTCTTTCTTTGGTTCTACCCCACGAAACAACTGCTTTGGGAACCTTTCTGTCATCACTTCTAGTACCTACTCTCATGCCTGCACATAAGTTGAAAGCAACTTTGAGCCTGGCAGCTTCAGAGCCCCATTCAGAGCCCTCTGGAGAAATGGTGGGAAAATGACATGACCACATCAGTTTTGATCTGGGGCTATTATCTGGCAAAAAAAAAAAATATGTTGCAGTGGAGATGCTTTTCAAATCTCTTTCCAAGGTTGAGGAGAGCTGTAAAACTGAGTCAAGATATTAAGGAAGATAAAAGCCAGCAAGGCTTCTACAAGATGACAAAATAGAAAAGTACTGCAGAGTAAGCTAGGAGCACTAATTTTCCTAGAAAAGATGCTGAGAACTGATATAGTTCTAGTAAGTAAAAGGAGTTATCATTTCTTTCCTATTTCTCAGCTCTGGACTTGCACATTACCAATGTATCTTGGGTTGTGTAGCTTAAAATTAAAGATATTGAATCACTTGTGTAATTTGATAATCAAGATTTTTAGGACACCTACATAGAATCACAGAAGGAGCAACAGTGAGGACAAAAAAAAAAAAATCCTACCCATCTTTTATTGACAGCCTTTTCTTTCAGAATATTTTATTAGACATGCAGCCTGACTAAAACATGGACCAGCACTCCTCCTGCGTTGTTCCCCTCTTGACTTGTAGCATTTCTTTTCTGTATGAAGCATACTGTTCACAAGCAGGTGTAATTTATTTGTTCAAAATAATTTCTCCAAGGAAGCCAAACCCTACCAATTGAATTTAGTTTCAAATTACCTTGTTCATAACTTTCCATCCCTAAATCTTGCTTCCCTCAGCCTCTCTAATTATCTTTTTAATGCGAAAGTCAACTTTCTTCACCTTATATAATTCATAAAAGAAGCCCTCACATATCTCAGACACAGAGAATAATAAAGAGAGAAATAATTAAAAAAAAAAAAAAACAACAACACAAGAGCTTCAGTGAAAAAGAGAATGTTCAGAAAATCAGGGGGGTACTAAAACAGGGTTACCTTACTTACACGCACTCCTAGAGCCATAGTATCTGTAGAACTGACTTTTTGTTTTAGTTGCTACAGTAAGGAAACTACAATTCCAATTAGCCTGGTTTTCGACTGAAATAGCTCAGAGCTGATGATAGCCCAGTTTTTATACTGGCCTAGAACTGATCCAGGCCGCTTGGTCACCATTGGTATGGATCGGGCTCTTCATGTCCTATCTGGAATGTAACTGTCTAGAGATGTGAACTGGATGAGCTGCAACATTCAGTCACTCAATTTTTACCTGCTGCTACAGATGTTTTAAAATAGATTAAGGTCTTCTGTGCTGCCTTAGGGTAAATATCAAAAGTTTCAATCAAAACCCAGAATGCAACTCACACGTCTTACTCTGCTGTGCAGGCATTTCTTCCATAAGCCAATATCAAATATATACTCAGAGATCAGAAACAAAATCACTATCTGTAGGACTGTTGGTCAGCACTATATCTAGATATTACATAATGAATACAATTTTCGAATCATGGCTGAATTTTATTACCAGAGAGCCATTACGTGATGGCAAAACAAGTCTCCTATTGGCTACATTTCCTGAAAAGATCTTGCATTTTCTGTGTATAACTGTTTACCATTTCAAAACCACCATAATAAAAACCTCCAGTGTAAAGAATAATCTGCAGTATGTTTGGTGCTACCATGTAAACAGCTCAGCAAATATTCTGTTCTACACCCTCTGAGGTAACAGACAGAGGCTGATAGTGTCTGTACGCTGGAGTAGTTAAGGACCAAAAGCTCAGAGTCAAAGGAAGTAACATAAAGAAGAAGGGATATTTCTGAGCTTCAGGTAATACCTTTGAGCTACTTAGAATACTACATCCTTTGTTCTGGTCATTAGAACGAGCTATAATACATATTTCTGCAAACACCACTTTCCCTCTCCCCAACAGTTTTCTGTTGTTTCCCTTGTGTCAGTTCAATCAACCACGTGATGAGCCAGGGCAGCTCACAGACCACGCTTCAACTAACTTTTCATCCATCTTTTCCTCTTGTTTTGGGGACAGCCTTCATGTGGATCTGGAGACCCTCCTGTCCCGTGGCAGCAGGACCTGTGGCAGCGGGAGCAGGCAGCCAGGGAGAAGGAGAAGCAATAGGGAATCTGCTTTAGCAGGGTTTGGACTAGATGATCTCCTGAGGTCCCTTCCAACCCCTACAGTTCTGTGATTCTGTGAGAGGAGGGCTGCCCTTCCACCAGTGCTGTGGTTTCAGGGCCAAGACAGTCACAGCTAACCTGGCTTCTGATTGCCTGGCAGAGCAGCTGCTCGCCCCCCTCATTCCTGCCCCTCCTTGCTCCTTCCACACAGCTCTGCCAGTGCAATAGCTTGCCCTGGCTCATGCCAACCTACACCTGGGATGTTATCGGGCTTATGGCAAGGGAACATAAATTGCCTTGGGCAGCATTGCTGTCATCCTTTCCCGCTCCTCTGAGAATCAGGAAGCCTAGGCTTGCTTTCTCCTTTTCTCCAGATCTGACACTGGGCCATTTCTCTTTCATGCTTAAGAAGACCTAGGACAGTAGAGGGCTTGAAGATATGATTCATCTGACCTGTTTTACAGATCTAGTTTAAGATGAGATGAATCATGTCCTACAACTGCTTATTGCTCTCCACAGGCTGCAGATGGAGCTTGGGGACACTGACTCAGATTTAAACCTCGGAGTTATAAATCTCAAAAATTAGGTGATTTGAATCCCAGCCTTCAGATTCAATTAATAATGAACAGATAACGAGAGAAAAATCAGAGATCTGAGCATGCGTGCAGATGACTCAGTGTTATTCCCCATACTCAAGATCAGAAAAAAAGAGAGAACTTCCAGGAGGATCTTGCCAAAGGCTCTCAGATAGCTGGGTAACAATGAGAATTCACGCCCAAAAAAGATAAGGAGTCTTGCAGGGAGTGTTTAAATTCTTTCTGTATTGTGAATGCCTCTGAAATAACTGTGACTTTTCAACATAAAAATTGAGATATCATTGCACACCCTAATTGATGAGCACATCCTGAGAGTCAAAGAAGGTAAAGATAATTGTGGCGTTTGGGTTTGGTGTCATGGTGTGCGTACATGCAGATAACTGAGACTGAGCTTAAGCACACTGTGCAACACATTATCATCTCTAAAATAAGGACAGTATAGCCTTGCATCCCAGGTAGAACTGGCAGTTTTGCTGCTGCTCTGTAAGCCACACTGCTCTTAGAGCTGCTGTCTGCAGCAGAGATCTTACTACTCAGCAATGTGAAAGGAAAAAGAGATGCAGAAGAATAAAATGCCATGATTGCTGCTTCAGAAGCTGCCCTCTGTACTGGACTCCACCTGCTTTCTCTTTTTACTTTCATAAAAAGAGATTGGTCTTATTATTTGCAGGATTGTATTCATATAATAAAAGCTGCTCTTTTTTTTTCTTTTTTTTTTTTTTTTTTTTAAGATTGATCCATCTTTAGGAAATGTTAGAACTTTTTTCTCCCCAGTCCTCTTTTGCTAGTTATTTTGCTATTCTTCTTTTCTCACCTCCCTCGCTGGTCCTCCATAACTTTTACCATGGTCACTCTAATGTCCCTATATAGTGATGGCGCTTAAAAAAAATTCTCTCTCATAGCAGTTCCCTGCTAATGCTTACCTGGAATTTCAGGCAATGTAAGCCAGAGCAGATGTGCAAGGAGCCACAGTGCTCTTTTTCTGCACCCCAATATTCAGTGTTTGAGTCATTTTCTTTTCTTCTGGAACACAGCCTGGCATTTGGACATCTGAATAATTCCTGCTCTTAGGAATGCTCATCCTGTGTATTGTTTAGCATCAGCTCATGCTGATAATCATTTTCATGAGACATTTTGTGGAAATTCTTCCCTTCATTATAAAAAAAATATTCCTGGGAATGAAATATCAGCCTGAAAAGAGTACACTGTCATTTGGGGACTATTTAGGAAATAAATGGGTACTTTTAACCACATAAAAAACTACTGTTCTTAGGAAAAAAAAAAATAAAACATTTTTCTCTGGAAGTTCAGGAAAGGAATCAGATGACAAACAAATGAAACTTAAGTCCTTCTTGGTTCAAAAGTCAGGCTGATGTATGACAGTCTTTGCCAGCTGAGCTCTACACCAGCTCTAGAGTAAGGACTACCTGTACAGTTAAGCCTTTGCATTCCTGTTCAGACTGTGGACTTTCTGGAGATTCAGCTAAACTCATTAAAAATGTGTTGGTGAGACCCGTGGTATAGGGAGAACATTTTAAAATCAACATGGAAAATGACCTGCTGAATGCCTCACAGAGGGAAGCAGAAGAGCAGCCACCCAGATGCAGGCCGGGCAATGCCAGGGCTCTTCTGGATTGGAGAGAGGTGATTTCGCAGTCTCAGTCCTAGGTCTGCTTATGCAATCTACATTAAACAATCACTGACCACTTCCCATCCCACCTGACTAGATGCCTGATGCTAGACTCTGAACTGTCCTTTCTAGATCTAATTTCAAGTTATTTCTGCAAGCTGCGTTTGGACGAGTGAGTCCCGGAGGTGCTTCAGGAAATGTCTTTAATCACAGAAAAGCTCACTAACCTTAGAATGGAAAGTAAGATTCATAGCTATGGTTGTTGCTGACCTCAGAAACAGTTAAACTGTAACCTTAAAGCTTCAGAGATCCACTATTTTTCCCCTGACCTATCTGCTCCTGAAAGTAAAACACTGAAAGAAATTCTTGTTTTCTTCCTTTTGTTTGAGCTGCCACTAAACAGCTACCTCAAAACTTGTCACGTTAATTCAATACAGCCAGTGGTTATTTTAGCCATTTTTTTTTGTTGTTGTTTTGGATCTGTTCGGATTTTCTTTCTGTTAAGAGTGCAAACAAACCGCACTTTCAGGATCACTGTAGAAATAAAGCAGCTTACATGGAGGCATGAACAGGACCACAACCATGAGCATGTGCTTTTCCTAGAAATAATACATGAATTAGCTCAAAGGTTCTGTGTTGGCCCCTCGAAGAGCCTCTTTCCAACATGAACATGGAGAACATCCTCAGATGCCTGCAGTAACAGGAGAAGAAAGTTCCTCCTTTGTAGAATGGTGAAAGGTGAGGAAAATTGTGTTAATGATGCTACAATGACAGCAGCTGAGCCTGCTGCATTGGTGAAGAAAGAAGTTTAGCTACAGCAGGAAGTATGAGAAGTGTATGAGTGTATTTCTGTGCGCATCTGCTTTCCAGTTAGCAGGGAGGAAACCAGCAGTAGGCAGAAGAGTCTGTCTTTTTTGAAGTGATAGTCACAGCACTGCTGTTTCCTCTGGTGCACACCTCCAGGGACAAGCTTTTAAGTGGGGAGAGTGAGAGAAAATAGATTCTCATTAGTCTGTTTTATAACCAAGTACAACTTAAATATAGGCAAACTGGATTTTTCTAATCATTCTTTTACCTGAGAAACATAAACTCAGAATCCGTTGCAGGAAATTAATAATGTATGAAATTATTCTTCCTACACTTGCTGATGTACTATTAGTTTGGTTAATGAAGAAGCTAGAAATTCCTCTCACCATAGATTACTATTTCTAATATGGTGATAGCTGTGGTCCTGACAGTGTGAAGTAGGGGAGTAGAGAACTGCAATTGGCAGGACTTGGGAAGCGTTTTTCTTGATTTCTGCCTAAAGCTTTTTGGGGGAGGAGAATCCCCGTCCCTCCCCATACTGGGAAAGAAATCAGACAATAACTTTTATGCAATCAGGTATGCTCATCTAGCAGACTAACTCTAGCAGCACTGCAGATCTGAATACTACATTTCACATGCGCTTTGAATTGCTGCAGAGCCCCAGATTAGCAGAGCTGTGAGATCAAAAGGCTGCAATGCAAAATGCTGGTGCAGCATGCTGCAACATACAAAAACCACACTGACGGAGCTCAGAAGATGCTCATTCACCATAGTACCTCCTTCAGACCAGGTTTAGGGCTCTGCACATGCAGAGGGCTGACCTCGGCCTCCAACTCCAGGGTGTGCATCGCAGGGCCCACGCTGGCCTGCTCAGGAGGGAAGGGCAGGCCCCATCCCTCACCCAGCAGCACAGCTGCGCCAGTGCCTGCCTGGTTGTGTTAGAAGAAGAGGAAAAGAGGGAAGCGGGGTCACGGTGTGACCTGAAGCAAGCACAGGCACCGGAGCTGTGCACTTCCCTCTGGCTGCCTCAGCACCGTGACACGGATCTCTCTGACCACTGTTTTGGGAACTGAAATAGATTTGGTTAGCTGTGTATAAAGCTTGGGAACAATGCATTTTTAATGGACAGGTAGAGTGCTAATTTAAGGATAAATTATATATTTGGGTTAGCAGCTTGGCTGCTTTGTTGTTCTGTTCTTTCAGTCTGCTTGGATGGCAGCCATCAACACTCTGTGATTTATCTCTGTTTAATTTTTCCACTTTTTAGACCCTTGGCTGTTGATAATTCAATTTCTGGCAACTGCAGCCCTTCACTCCCTATTACAAGTTATACCCCAAGGCAGACATACTGCCATCTGCACTGTAATGGTGGTGGTAGCAAGTGGATGTGAAGAGGCAAATGTCCAGATGCTGCCTGGGCTCTGAGACAGCTCTAATATGCAAATGATGCTTGGAATAAAAACACCCTCTGAATTCAAATATTAGCCACTCAGTAACGTTAGGATACTTGCCCAGGGGACTCCCTCCACCCTGTCATCTGCACGTTGCTAACCCAAGAGTTCTAGTGGCTGCAGAAACCTGGGTCGAAATTGCCCCAAAAGCTTTCAAAAAAGCTCAACAGGAATGTAGTCTACAGATAGTGAGGTGGATGGAAAACATAGGCATGGGTCCCAGCAAGAAGAGGGAGCTGAGCTGAGTGCTGTGCAGGTCAGCACCAGAGTAAGCTGTCTTTCTGACATCCTCTGCAACACAGGGCCTGATCCAACACTTACTTATCCTGAGTTGAACCCACAATATCATGACGAACTAGGGCACACCTCGATGAGACACTAGCTGAGGGAAACTAACATGGATGCTGCTACTTCTCCACAGGGCTAGTTATTCTGAGATGTGAAAAAGCCATGTAGCCAAGACTGTGTTTTCCTGTCCTCTGATAAGAAAGTAGTACAAGGGTGGTTATTCTGTGTGATAACCAAGCCAGCAGAGAGTTGTTCGTGACACCACTGGATAACTTCTTTGTTCCCTTCTATAACTCTCCTTGGATAAATACTTAGGTTTATAAACTGCAAGACTATTGGTATTTCCCGAGTAGAGTTCCACCTGGTATTATTCAGGCAGAGGTTCATCTGGCTCTACCCAAATGGCTCAGTATTTGTCTAATAATACGTCATGAAAGTTCCTGGACTTTACAGTGAGAAAGTTGTATTTCGTTTCCTTTTGATAGGCACATCTATGCATAATACATATCCAGTCTGGGTGCATGACTTCCCACAGTACACAGCCCTCATTTTTGTTTTAAAATTACCTTCTCAAAGAGAATCAGCTGAAGCAGAAAAAGAATCAGGCTCACTAACACCCATTCTCCGTTAAAATGTCATGAAGAAAAAAAGCTAAAATGACTGCTGATATTTCCTGTACCTGTTTTGGAAACTACTGCATTCTTTTTGTCTTAAGAAATCTCTTTGCCATCACCTCAGCTAAGCAAATGAGGAAGAAAGGGAAGCCTCAGCCAGAGAACAGTGAACAATTTAAGACATTTGGGCAACGTGGAATGTAATTTTGCTGGAGGGCAATATTCTCTTTCCACATCATTTTGTTTTTGTGGAATAAAGACTTGGTACAGCTTGGCAAGGCTTTTTAAGAGATTTTAATTTGTAACAGAAAAAAAAAAAAAAAAAAGCCTTTAAGATGCTTGACTTGCATTGTTCCAAATTACATTTTTTTTTTTTTTAGCTCTAATCAACTCTTTTTTTGATCATTGGTCTTTTAAGATATATTCCCTTAGCATAAGCAGGAGTTACATTTTCTCTGCATAAACTGTGACTCAGTCATGATTTTATATTACTCTACTGTAGGACTGTTTTCAAACCTCTCTCAAAGAAGTATGTATTCAATAAGAACACCAGCAAAGATTTTCCAAAACGAAACATTTTGTCAGAATTATCAGTGCTGCCATCTATTTTATCACTAGCAACTATGGCCACAATACTCAGCCTATAAATTCGCATCTCAGTTTGAGTGAGCAGCAACCATTAAAAGGCAAAAAAGAGTGCAAGCTACAGGCTATGCTGTGAATTTGAAACAAAGACAATTGTACTGCATGCTGAACGCAAAGTCCTTCCATGCTTTTGACACTGATGAGGTTAGTTTGCCCACAGTGGGGACAGTTTCTGATTCTCCCTGGCCCCTGGCTTACTGACTGTTACGCTTTGTGACTCAGGTGAGCACGCTTAGAATCAGCCTTTTTATGCTCCTCATCTATCCTCCAGCCAGTAGGACTGTAAGACATTTTGTGAAATACAAATCCAGGGCAACAACTTTCCCCTCTGGGACACTTCTCCTCTACTTCCTTGCACTACAGTTTCCTACTTGTCGCTCTTTAAAGTCTAGTTTTGCTTATGTTATTACCCCTCCTCCGTCCCTCCAGCTGAATACCATCTTCTGCAGCTTTTCAATGAAAGCAGAATGAAAAGAGGGGGAAGAGGATGTGTCTTGTACAAAACAGTGGAGTAATTCTTCCAGTGGCTGGAAATACATGTTTAAAAAAAAAAAAAAAAGTGTGTCATTCTTTAATTCCTGACAGAAACATAAAATCTGTCACTTTAAATTAGAAGATTTTGTTTTAACTACAAGAGGAAATTGGACCAAGCTATTCCTGGGAAAGTGACAAAACTGATGACTGACACAAGAGAAAAACTTACCTGCTGCTTATCCAATTTAAAGAACATATCTGTGCTCTATAAAAGGTTATCTGAATACTCCTTCTGTTATACTCTGACCAGTTTGTGACAAAGTCACCTATTAAAAAGAGTTGGACTCAGAAATCAAGAATTTTTAGAGATATTCTCTGTATTAAAAAAAAAAAAAAAAAGAAGAAGAAGAAGAAGAAGAATGAAAGAAAAAGGTATTAATTCTATGATGCATTGGGGTAACACTTGAAAGCTGAGGTGCTCTTCAAAAGCAAGATGGAAGAAGGAAACTTCAATCTCAGACAAAAATTTAATGGCTTAATACAGAGTTTTATCAATACACCCCAACAAACAAACAAACAAACAAAAACACAGGTCACAGTGTATCTGTTTTCCTGGAACCTTAAGTATACTGGATCACACACAGATGTACCAACTTAATTTCCTATACATTTAAAGCATCCCATGACAAGAAGAACCATAGAAAAGGGTGTGATTTTTCCTACAAATAGAGAGACTCCCGTAGGCCCATATTGCAGTTACAGTTTCGTGGGATCCCTTTGAAGCAAAACGATGAGCTGTCATGTGGGAGAACATCAAAGAAGCCAAATAACGACACGTTAGTGTGGGAAATGCTACATCTTTCAGTTATCTGTTCCCAGCTCTGCATTTCTGCAAGGCAACGTGGATGGCATGCCAATGTGCACGAGGGAGGCCCAGCAGATCCAAATACTTAGTTTGTGATGATAACAAATGGTAAAACTATCAGACTAGAGTGTGGAACTGAGAAATTTCTAATTCAGAGTTCATATCACATTATCCAGTCACCTGAAAAGAATGCAGTGGGAAAAATCACTATGAATTTTGAAGAAGCATTAAAAAATCATCAGACCATGCAAAAGACATCTCTGTAACCTATGAGCTATTTCCTGGCCTTTTATCACATTTATTCCAGCAGTCTCTGTCCTCAATGCATTAAAATGTAGCATTAGCTTCTGGTAGTACTAGGAAAAGCACTCAGTGCTATTTGAGCTTTTGAAAGCTGCTTGAACTCAAGGTTTCAAACAATTTTGTAAGCAAAACTGCAAGTTTTTCTAGAAGGGTTAAATACTGAAAAATAATTGTACACATTTATAATGAATTCTTTCTCTATTGAAATGCTAAAACTGATCTGTGACAAAAAAAAAAAAATTAAGAATTCTTATGAATGGAAATACAATCAAAATTTTCTAAATTAATTTAATGGCTGACTTTAAATAGTGGTAAATTATTTACTGCAAGTTCTTTAATCACGCTCTACTTATACAAGGGAGCCCCAATCTTGCTTGAACTGTAGAAATCACTGCAATAATAAACAATACAAGATGTTATCTAATCCCTATGGTTTTTGTCTGTGTTTGTGAAAGAGAGAGCAAAAGAGATGGAAGACTGACTTTTATTTTACTCCATAAAGTCACCAATAAGTAAGCTATTTGCAGTTGAGGTTTGGAAGCATGGAGTGAACAGACCACCACAAATGATGAGTATCTCCTCATGCCCTGGGTCACGTCCCTTCATAAACTCATCAGTTGCTATTTCAGAAATTGGTCTTTTCCCTAGCAGTTATGGGAAGGCTGACTTGTAACCTCCCTTCTCCAGTTGTTGGGAAACTTTTTCCAATCTCTAGACTAAACCTATTCATGGCTAGTTTTGTAAATTGTCTTTTACTGTAAAAATATTAGAACTGTTCATATTATTTGTCCCACTGATATATACATGGGCGGCAAAAGTACCCT